>JBBPLE010000629.1:0-18219 GCA_038089675.1 Boletales sp. KT-2023b | reverse complement strand
GTCCCACGTTTCCTCGTACGTTGTAGGAACGAATGCCGGAAAATGCCGTCTGCACGAAAAACTGACATCAGCTGGACATACACCAGTTTTAACGTCCGCCAGACGTCAGCTTACTTCAGGCGTGTAGTTATGTGAGTTGAATTTGAAGTTTGTAGGGTCGAGAACAGTGTTGCATTGTACTGGCACAATAAGCGGTCGGCAGCGCTTGACTCGGTAGCCAGCGCCCATCATTGCCGTCGGTGACTGTCTACCGTCTACCGACGCCAGGGCCCAGTGACGGCAACCTTCAATGGATGAGTCACCGGGCTGCCTCTTTTGGTAGTAGTAGGAGGCAGCTTGCGGAAGTTGTTATCTCAGGCCAATTCGCCAAAATGGCATCGAAAAAGTTTGACCCGCACGTATGGATCCCAGGCCAGCGTATGCTCGAGATGTCCAAATGGGTATCACAAGGCGCAGAGGCTGCAAGTCCCATCGTTCCTTCTCTCAGAGACATACACACTCAACGCTTACAGAGGGTATACAAGACATATGTCAGGTTTCGGTCCTCGCACGATAATTGGGGCCCACTTGCAGCGGACATCAAGGCCGGTTGCCCATCAACCCCCGTCATGGACGATATTCTCTTCAAACACAGGTTTCCAAAAGAATACCGTCATCCTGCGTTGGATAAGATGCTGACACGGCAACGCTTGATTGGTGAGGCTCGAACCCTATTGCGATGTTTGCGGTAGGACCTGCGTTACTCGGTATCTCGCGGCTGAATCCGATCTTTGTTTCGTTTCGTAGCGCGGGTGTGAATGTACCTGGGATCAGGCTCGTGGATGTCGCCGAAGGCTGTCTGGGATTAGAGTTCATAGAAGGTCCACCAGTACGATATCTCATTCCAGCGGGAACCGACGAGCCCCGTTATCGCCCCATATTTCACTCAGAAGAGAATGACGCGGGACCAGACTACGAAGAAATCGTCGAGGACATCAACACCCTCGCGGCCGGTTGGGGTTGCGTGAAACCAGTTACCGTCGGTCCGTGCCTTGCGGAGGGAAGCACATATAATTGGCTGATCATACCATCACGATCAGAAATGCTCATGGAAAAGATTGGCGTAGAAATCGCCAAGCTGCATCTTATTGACATCATTCATGGGGACCTGACAACATCAAACATGTTGGTTCGGGCCTCCAATAATGATCTAGTACGTGTAGATGGCTGGTTTAACGACAGCACCGGGGTATCTGATGCGAACCTCAGGTACTGATCGATTTTGGACTGGCTTACCATTCTTCCCTTGTCGAGGACAAAGCAGTGGACTTATATGTGTTGGAACGTGCCTTTGCGTCAACGCATCCAGACTCTGAACCCCTTTTTGCTTCTATCCTGGAAGCTTACGCGAAGCGTATAGGGAAAGATTGGGATCAAATTGAAAAACGACTGGATGAAGGTGAGTTTCATCATTTGTATACGACCATAAAAGTGTTTATTGTCATTTTCAGTCCGCCTTCGTGGAAGAAAGCGGAGTATGGTTGGTTAAAGTGAGTCCGGGAGCTGTAGTGAGATAAGTAGAACCTTGGTGTCTTGAGACCAGCGCTACCAAGAAATCCGATGTAGCGCTCAGCAGCATTCAACGGCCGGCTTCAAGCTTGGCCACATTATATTGAACTCAGAGGAGTGGCCTTTCAGACGCAACATGGCGTGGAAGAATGATGGGATATCCCCTTTCGTGAGCAAGGTCATCTCGTGGCCACCGCAGCTTGTATCGCCAACAGGCTTTCTTAGCTCGGAGGGAGAATGCTTCGATTGGACCGCTAGTCCTCTCACAGCTCTTGTAAGTAATTGAAATGGCACACGAAGCCGATGATAGGTCACCGGGTCACCGGCCAAGGTAAGCTCGACTCTCACGAGATCACCAGCTAAAGGAGTGCAAGTTCAAGTTATCGGATGCCTCGTGGCACCGGTGTCGTATGGGGCCTCGCGTACCTACCGTGTTCGCAACTGTGGTGAAGGAAAAGTGAAATTACTCGCATGGAAAAAAAAAACGCAGACAAAGGGAAGAGTCAGCTCGCTGGATCTCATGCATATTATTGCCACGTTCTCAAGTTGGGCACAACCAGGGCTTCTCTGAGTCGGCCACTGCCAATATCCGGTGCGTTCTATGTGAGGCTAGTAACCGCGCCGTTCCGATCCGTCTCTCAGAACCCACTGTGCGAAGCAACTCCACAACCTTTGTCTCAGCATTATCTCGAGCATTCACACACCCTTGACATCATGGTGCCCTTCTAAATTATTCATCAGCTTCTGACGCCGTCTTATGCTACACGCACTTTCCCATTACGATATTCATTTTACGACCCGAGGTTGGCGTTGCTCCGAATTGGATATATAGTAAGTACTTATTTGAACGACAGTCACGTTTGGGCGGGCGTGTCGAGTCCTTTGCCTACCGTCAATCCGAGGCGCAGGATATCAAGGAATCAAATCCCAATATTTCTGATTGGACTGCGAACCATCCACCTTCCTGCTCACTTGAGTTCTTAGTTCAGTGCTGAATTAACATCCATATCAATCCCGAATGCGCAGGTCTTTCCATGAACTTATGCCGAACATTGCTGCCAGAAATTTTCAGAAAACATCGACATGTTCGATGTGCGGGGGCAGCAATGGGTATTCGATACGATGCACTGCCTCCAACTCGCGCTCGTTGGAGAGATGCCACGCCTCCAAGTTAGACTTGCAATACACTTATGAACCATGCGTTTGCATGATGGCATCGCACCCACGGTGTTACAGAGCGATGGATTCTGCACTTAGGCCTGCATGACTGGGTGGCATTGTTGGATATTGTAGACATTACGACGCTCTTTTTGAACCGGGACGCCTTGAAGGCGGCGCTAGAGACGTCAGTGGACTGTGCCGCGTTTTACACATTCACGGCTGGAAAGGGATATCTTTGATTATACGCAGGATGGTAGCACCAGAAGCCAACTGGCTTGCTGAAGAGTGCAGTCGTAGTTGATTCTTTGTAACAACTTGTGTATATGAGTCTTAAGACTTGGCATAATGCCTGCATCGCGACGACCAACCTAGCGTTGTAGCTGCTTTTATGACGTTGTAAATATTTACCGTGTCATACGACAATGGGAACCTGAGCAAGGCCATATAAGACTATTATAAGTGCTTATAAGACCTTACAAGATCTTCGAAAGTACAATAACCAATCGACAACAGGCGGACAATATTAAAAACGCTAGGTCCGTGAGACAAGGCATTATAAGGCTATGTAAGAAATCCTGGACTCTCGTGATGTACTTGATCAATCACTAATCAGATTTCAACGTACGTTTACTTTTTTACTACCTGGCCCACCATCCCGCAACCTCCCAAGTAAACATATACGCCCCTGCACCCTTCTGGGCCTTATGTCCAGCATGGGTAAGCCGGTCTCCAGACCGTACCCAGACGATTTGTATCAAGCAGGACCACCCACTTGAAGGCGACGCGGCGTGAGTACTCTTACCGACTCGGATGCATGCGGCCGGGGTTCTGCGTGGTCGACTCTGATGCTTTGTGAGTTATTGTATAAATGACATTGTCATTTGATATGTTGTAAAAAAGTTCCACACTGTGCCGAGTGCTAACTTCGTGGTGATATTTTCAATCTGTTGATATACATGTAAATTGCATATTTGGTGCACACGGGGGCTGATGCATGCAAATAAATTCAGACCTGTTCCCAACCTTAGACGAGATCTCCACCGGCGCAAACCTTCTCAATCCAATCCACTCCACTCTGCACCTTCGTCAGATTCTCACAGCCCGTCTCTGTAATCAAAACATCGTCCTCGATCCGCACCCCTCCCATTCCTTCAAAGCGAGCGAGAACGTCAGTGTTAATGTAGGGTGAAATGTGGACGTTGTAGGATGTCAGGAGAGCATTGTGGAAATAGACGCCCGGTTCAATGGTCTGTGGGTCGAGGAGGATTGATAAGAAAATCAAGATGCGAAGTTCGACTTACAACAACCATCCCTGTCTGCAATTCCAACCGTAATCTGAGGTATTTGTAGAAATCTTTGTGCCCGCCAGCGCCTCCGCTCACCCCGTCGGCATCGTTGACGAAATATTTTCCGCTTCCAGTAGGTCGGCTCGCACTTGGGACGTCATGCACATCCAAACCCATAGAATGACCTACGCCGTGCGGGAAGAAAGCAGCACTAAGGCCAGTGAGCAGAATTTCTTCGGCAAGCGCCTCTTTGGATTTCGCAGTGGATCTGGCGTTACAGGGCTTTGTATGGTCATTCACGTGTCCATTGATGACTGAGGATTACATCAGCATGGGTTGATGAATAAAACTGAAGAAACAGAATAGCTCGGATGGAAAAAATGACACACCCTCATTAGGATCCTTGAATATACCAATGTCCAAGAAGCTTCGAACAAGGATACGGTGGCATAACAACTGTATGTCATCCCAGTGGACTCCAGGGGCAGCCAGCTTGAAAGATTCCTAGGAGGCAAATGGGGAGAAAGTACGGATGGCGCACAAAAGCAAGCAAGCAAAGACATACGGATTGCATTTTCAACACAAGCTCATATACTCTCCTCGCTTCCTCCGTGAACTTTCCGCCATTTCCAACAGGCATTGTGCGAGTGACTAAGCAAGATTAATAAGATCAATCCCGAGGTCGAATCCAAGCATGATTTCATATACACGGCACTCACTATCCGAGCTATAGCAATCCCACTCACAGCCGGCGTCGATCAGTAAGACCTGTGGCGACAATTCCCTACTGCCTTCGTCATGGGAGTGCACATGAGAAAGATTTCCTGTGTTAGCTATGTCCTGATGCCGTACTGGACCCCAGGCAAAAGCACGGTCATTGCAACAATAATGCAGCGTTGATGCGCGTGTCGATGCAGCAACAATAGGCAGATATGCTTGGTGAGCGGCACTAAACGAACAATATATTCATACTGGGGGCAAGAATAACGAGTCGGCTCACCCTTCTCGCCTGCACGAAGCTACGAATATCGCCTCAGCTTCGGCCTCTTTCTCAATTAACCATTCTCCGGGCAAAAGCGCTGCAGCTGAAGTTTGTTTCTTGATCTTCCCTGCGATGGTCAATCCAAGCACACGCATGATAACCTCATGGGCACGTGAGCTGATATTGTTAGCTTTACGGATCAAGGCGATCTCGTACGAATCCTTGATCAGGCGTGTCCTGTGAAGCGCCGGAAGAAGGTGGTCGACCGTCCTTGTCGAAGCTGATTGCACGACAGCTCTCAAACCCTCCACTCCACTGGCAGCGACATTGGGGAATTGATCCGTTTCGGGAAGTATATGAATGATCGTCCCTTGCGGAAGTTGTGAAAGGGCGGAAGCAAGTTTTGGAGGATGCTCCACCACGTCTACGGCATACCTACTGCGTGCCTCTTCAAGTGTAGGAGGAGCGGGGGACCATAGCAGATCGGCGACTGTGGGCTCAAAGATGTACAACGTTGTCTTCACAGAGTGGTCCAAGCCTTGATTCTGCGTGAGCCGAGAAGTGGGGTCATAAAGCGCCAAAAAGTAGGAACCGGGGACACTGCAACCGGTGAGATAGAAGAAGTTGGATTCCGGACGGAACAAAAGTTCACGGTCGGTATCATTCCGATAAGAAGTGGTGCCTCCAGCGAGTAGGATTGCGTGAGGCTACCGTCAAGTAATGATAAGCAACCTGTCGCACACAGATTCGCGAAGAGGGCACCTTGTTTCTTTCTTCTACAGACAACGACTCCATCAAGACACTGAACGTCCGAATTGCATGTTCCCTCGCTAGATTCCAATGAGCATGATAAGCGTGTGGAAGTAGCGATAGTAAGATTACATCGTCCACGGATGAGAACATACCAGGATACTTTCCGCTCAAATTTGCATCTGTTGTCATCGTGCTCTTCGCGTCCGATCAGCAGAGTTGGTTGTAGGCAACTTGACAGCTGAGACGGGCCAAGTCCGGAGCCTTCTAGCCACTAGCAACGGAACAAAGATAAGAAAGCAAATCAACCTTTCGTTATGTATACGCCGATGGTGAAGCGGTTATCATGCTTGCCTTCCAAGCAAGCGGCAGGGGTTCGACTCCCCTTCGGCGTAAGTTTTATGTTACTTCTTTTTTTTCAGCGTCACAGGATTCTTCTCGATCACCGAACTTCTGCACTGTGTGAACTTGCTTACTTGCTATGTATCCGAAACTCGAACTCCCGTAAGAGGAACGCTCGCGTGTGGATGCACAAAGGAATTATTAGGAACCCGGACAGCCGGGATGGTCGATGCGAGCCTCCGCCTCGGGCGGATCATGGACACTGATCGCTAGGCGAGTATATAAACGGGTGGACTCTTACGTTTCCTTCTACCCCGATTGAACATTGACACTTGAGAGAGATGCTTGGACGCGCCGTGCACGTACGACGAGCTTCGTTCGCCACCGTCGCTCCTTCAACCTCCAAGCTTACTATTGGCATTCGTCGCGAGAACCCAGCCAGAATCTGGGAACGGAGATGCCCATTAACACCGGACGCCGTCGAGTCGCTTGTCCACGAGGATAGTGTAGACGTCCTCGTTCAAGATTGCGACAGAAGAGTCTTTCCAATAGACCAGTTCGTCAAGGTCAGTATGTGCTGGCAATGAACGCTCTATGGTGTATCCCAACTGAGTCTTGCGTTGCAGGCTGGCGCGAAGATCCATCCCACTCTCGACTCCGCGCATATCGTCCTTGGCATCAAAGAACCGCCACTTAATGAACTCGCAACGTCGCCCGTGTCGCCTTCGCCTTCCGGTTCGCCAGTGCCTCGCACTCACTTTATGTTCTCTCATACGACCAAGGGACAGCCGTATAACATGGAGCTTCTGTCCCGATTCTTAAGTCAGAATTCGTCCCATGACCTTCCCTCAAGATTGATTGACTACGAGCTTCTCACCGGACCCGATGGGAAGAGAACGGTCGCTTTCGGATGGTTTGCCGGAGGTGAGAATTCATAATCTGACCCAGCGCCTCGGTACTAATTGTATCTTATTTTGCCAGTCGCAGGTGCTCTTGAGTCCCTTTCTGCGTTAGCCCAGGCCCATCTCGAACTCGGAGTCGCTTCGCCGTTTCTTGTGCGTATTACATTGAGGCACGAATTTGTTCGCCCGTCTTATGAAAATTTTGACTAGCACACTCCTCGCCCGCATACTCATGTAGCTTTGCCATCATTGAGAGCGGCTTTGCGAGCCATCGGTGAGGAGATCCTCAAGGATGGGACACCCAAATCCCTTGGCCCCTTTGTCATTGGTTTGACAGGGTAGGTTAATGAGTCATCTGCCACATTGTGGTCCTTTAGAATCCTTTTTCAGGCACGGAAACGTCTCGCAAGGCGTACTTTCCATCTTGAGCGAGCTTCCGATTGCAAAGGTTAGCGTTCAAGATCTCCCTTCCATCATCAGCAATCCAGGTATGTTGTTTTATCTGTCCTCTCGACTGTCCTATTGATGAATCCCATCTAGACACCGACTTGAACAAGGTAGCTAGTTTCTCAGACCATAATCATACAGCTGTCTAACCGATTGAACTAACAAATAATGCAGATTTACCTAGTCCATGCTTGCCCTGCCGATTATCTTTCTCGAGCAGATGGCGGACAGTATGATAGGGCTCACTATTATGAAAACCCATGTCTCTACAACTCCGGTTTCGCTACAAAGGTGCAGAGCGTGCTTATTCATTCGTAAATCTATCTTGACCGAGACTTGTCTCCCAGGTAGCACCTTATCTCACGCTTTTCCTTAACGGAGTTGGCTGGCTTCCAGGGTTCCCTCGTATCATGACGAATGACGACCTAATGACAGCGCTTGCTCGTGCCGCAGAAGTCGGGCCGGGGAGGTTTGGGACCATCGGTGACATCAGTTGCGATATCGAGGTGAGTAATACATACACATCTCCAAGGGTTAATCCCCCTTAATATACCTTTTACAGGGTGGCCTCGAATTCATGTCGCGTGCATCTACGATCTCAGAACCTTTCTTCAAACACCGGCCCCCAAAGCTTTCGTCCCATCTGTCCGGTGTCCAGATAATGTCTGTCGATATTCTCCCATCCAGCTTGCCTTTGGACGCGTCTGAACATTTCTGTCGGGTGTTGATGCCTTACTTGAAGGCTGCGATTCAAGAGTACCGGGGTCAATCTATCGACAAGGAATACGCCGAAGCCCTGAGGACGGCCACTGTTGCCCGAGATGGCCGGCTCCAAGGAGTGCATGCCTGGTTGGAAGAGCCTCTTGATGAGTGGCGACGATCTGCTACTAAGCTGGGGGGTCTGCCGAGGAAGAAGAATATCCTCATGCTTGGGAGCGGGATGGTAGCTGGACCCGCAGCGCATGAACTGTGCAAACGCTCAGATGTAGAGTTGGTCGTCGGTTAGTAGTTCATCTGTATCTGTATTGCTACCTACCTTGAACTCATGGCACCATCGTGTATATTATTTTCCTATGCATTGTTTTCGACTACTAGCCAGCAACTCTCGCACGGAAGCCGAAGCCTTGATCAAGGGTCTCTCTAATGCCAGCGCGTGTCTGCTCGACGTCCAAGACAAGCAAGAGGTCTCGCGGCTCGTCGAGGCGGCCGATATTGTCATCAGGTGCGTTGACGTTCGACTGATATAATGGACCAGGGCCCTTAGATGTGTTCTACAGCCTCCTACCTGTCCCGTTCCATCCATCCATCGCCGAACTGTGTATTCAGCAAGGCAAACATATGGTCACAGCGTCCTACATATCGCCTGCCATGCGCGCATTACACGACCAGTATGTCTGTTTAACTGCTCGTGGGTCTGGCGCTCATTAGCTGTCACCCATCTCCAGAGCGGAAGCCGCAGACGTTGTCTTATTGAACGAAATCGGCCTGGATCCTGGCATCGACCACTGCTCGGCGCTGGCGTTGCTCCGGCAACTCGAGAAGGAGAACAAACGCGTTCTGTCGTTTACCTCCTTTTGCGGCGGTCTCCCCGCCCCAGAAGCATCGAACGTCCCGCTTGGTTACAAGTTCAGCTGGAGTCCAAGAGGTGTGCTCAATGCCGCACTCAACGGGGCTCGGTTCAAGCTCAACGGAGAGGTACGAGCAATTTGATGTCTGTCATGTTTTCCTGTCTTCATGTGCGACTTGACAGGTAACGGAAATTCCAGGAGAGAATATCTTGAAGCACCACTTTCCCGACGTTCCGATTTCCAACGTGTTGAGGCTTGAAGGGGTCGCCAACAGAGACAGCCTCCCCTACGCGGACTCTTACGGGCTCGGACGCCTTGACGACCTGCGGACGGTCTTGCGAGGTACACTCAGGTGCGTGAGCTTACTCCGCCGCGAAGTTGAGCTCACGCATGCTCTCTGAACAGATACCCCGGGTTCGCCGAGCTTGTGCACGCGTTCAAGGCAATAGGCCTGCTGGACACCGCGCCCACATCGCACGTCTTTCCCCGCGCCTGGACCGACTTTGTCCGCCTCGTGCTTGCCCAAAAAACGGGCATAGATGCGAGTGCGATGCCCGCCGACGCGCGCTCGCTCGTATCGGCCCTCGGGGAAGTTGTTCCGGACGCAGGGCACCGCGAGCGCGTGTGGGAGGCGCTGTGCTGGTTTGGTCTTGTCCCTCCCTCACCGTCCTCGTCCTCGCCGGCTTCGTCAATGCCACTTCTCCCCACCCAACCCACGGTACCGATCGAGCTCCTCACCCACGTCCTCGCACACAAGCTCAGGTACGCACCAGAGGAACGCGACCTCGTCGTCCTTTCGCACGAGATCGTTGCCCAGCCTCGTTCTGGGGGGGGTGAGACAGAGGTACACACTTCCTCGCTCATCGATTACGGCACCTCGACTGCCTCTGCCATGTCGCGCTGTGTCGGACTGCCAGTGGCGTTTGCCACGCTAGCCATTTTGGATGGGAAAGTGCTGGGTAGGGGCGTACAGGGGCCGACGGAGGAATCGTTGTACCGCGCTGTTTTGGACGGACTCGAAGGCACAGGCTTGGAGATGAAGGAAGACGTCAGGAAGGGTACGGGTATGGAGACGAAACTTTGCGACGGGTTACGCAGTACGGGCTTCGTTCGAAGTGTGTGAGGTTAACCGCGAGATAAATCAGCCCTCCACATAGGATAATTTGGAAGCATTCTTTCAGTATTTCAACTCAAAGGACACTATTTTGAGAGAAACTATCACCAATCGTTCACGAGACATACTGAAGTGGATGGAAGGAGCAATCTTACGTCTGACCTTCGGATCCTGCATTTAAATGAATGGGTACCTGACACGACGATACGAGCTTCAGAGCTCGCAGGTAATTCCTACTTGTAAGAGATCGTGCGTCTGCACGGACCCACCGAGACTATATTGTCTCTGACCGCGATGCGAAATTCACGTCCACCTTCTGGCACGACTTTACCAAACGCTGGGAGCGTATGTCAACTCTCAAATACACGCGTAGTAGATAGGATATCGTGCGGCTCAACGCCACCACAGAGGGCATACAAAACTATAACGAAGCTCAAAAGTGAGCTACGTCGAAAAAAAAGAAGACATAAATGAATGTAACACGAAACAAGAAACTACGAGTCGGGAGTGCAAAGAATTCGAGGCAAGAAAGGCTTCTAAAATAATCTGCCAAAACGTCGCAATGCTGAGGGTAGATCAGTGCTACTAGCAGTCAGAGTCGTCCTCTTTCTTGTCCGGAGCGGTCTTGTCCATCTCGTCAGGTATACGAAGAACCCCCATGTCGCCCCGTATATCTTGTTTAACCTTCTCCGCAATAACAACACCCGTCCGATCGCCGCCTCCAAGGGGACTGCTCTTGAATTTGCTCGTGCCTTTAGGGGACATGGCCGGAGGTCGCATCGCTGGAACTCTTGCGTCGTGGTTGTCATATGTGCCTGAAATGGAGGGTGTGGTCACACTGCCTGGTTCTCTACCAGCAGCGGCTGCAGCTGCCAAACGACGTTTCCTGTCCAGTAGGATAGCCTCGAGAGAGGGTGCTGGAGAGGCAGATCTCGATACAGCAGGGCTCACGGAACTGGCGAGTGGCGGAGCGGTACCGGAGCTGCTTATGGCACGCTTCTTTGACGGCGTGGACCGCGGTATGCCAGGTTCGGTGGTGTTTTGAGTCGCCGGGGTGTCGCCATAAGTAGATTCCTTGGACATTCCTCTTGTGGCTTTGAGTTCGTCAGTGGCACCAGCAGTTATAACAATAGTGGGCGGAGGCATATTCGTTTCATTTGCTTGAGGAGGTGTGGAAAACTCTGGAACTCTGCCGCGATTGCGAGGACTTGGAGGAGCACTCGTTGAACGTAGAAAGTTCAAACCGCGGGTGTTGAGTGGGCGCAGAGCAGGACGCGATATGTCGGAAACATCTTGGGTCTGAGAAACAAAGCTGGGGAATGCTTCAGTCTCAGGAAAGCTCTTAGTATCAGCATGCTCGGAGGGAACGAAAGACGAGATAGTGCCATTTCCAGCTTCAAAATCGAATTCGTCGTATATTTCTTCCCCGATCAGTTCTAAAAATCGATGTCAAGAAAGGCGAGCGCACAAAAGAGTAAATCCTCGACCTTCGAGAACATCCTCAAGAGTAATGATACCGAGTGGCATAATGGCGGGGTCGATACCCTGCAGAAAACCCTTGGCATCCTTCTTGGTCAAAAGGGCGTCAGCCGGCATGTTCTGCTCTAACCCATTGCCAGGTCTTGGTAACCTTATCCTCCGCTTGTCGTTAACACAGTCGACTGTTTCCGTTGGTTCGATTGGTCCTGCCTCGATGTCTGTGTTTCGAAACTGGCGCCGTCCCTTGAATCCACCGCTGCTCTTCGAGGAAACTCGGGGAGATTCCTTCTCTGTGCTGTTTACCTCTGTAACATTGTCACATTGAACCGTCGACTCTTTCTCTGGATCATCAGACCACGAAACACCATTACTCCGCTTGCAATCCTTGGTCTTCGTCCTAGGTGTAGAAGTTTCATCGTCGTCACTGGATTCACCAGAGTCACTAGAGTCGCTGATGCCAACTCTCTGGCGTAAACGCTGAGTGAGAGTGCGCTTTGCAACTTTCTTAACAGAGGCGGCCTTCTCTACACTGATGCGAGAGACGATAGCCATGTGGGAGCGACCCTCTTGAAATTTGTCCAAGATACCAAGCAGGGATTCATTACTCGGCACAAAAGGCACCTTGTTAAGGGGCAACTTGCGCAATGGGACGGCATCTAGCAGAAGTTAGAAAGATGCATACGTAGACAGGGAAAGATGGTTACCTTTAGGATCCAACAATACACACTAGCACCATCGTTGAGTGTGTTGTGGATATGGGGAACGGATACATACATGTTTGACGAGAAGGACGCCAATGATTTTCTTGGCCTTCTCCAGACGACCAGAAGCATCTACGGCAACATCTACCTCTTCGTAGACAGGGACACGACTGTGACCAGTCAAGCAAACTTTTTTCATTGTCTCGTAATCCAGCTTGGAATTGATGGAAAGCATGAAGACATTGTTGATGGGAGTCATGGCCTGTTCATGTTACGCCTCAGGATGACATACAAGTTTGGGTATAAAAAGGCAACATTACCTGTGTCACAACCTTTTCCTGCAAATCAAGGGTAGCACCTATGATAGTGACTGTGTCACTTTTCAAGTCACCGCCATGCGAGGATGTCGAAGAATGCATCGCAATCAACTCTTTGAGTTCTGTAAAGGGTATTCAATACACGCGATATGGCAAGGAACATGTAGTACCAACCTGCCCTTCGGTATATGATGCCGTGATGGGGTCCCAAAACAAATTCGAGAAGTTTCGCGACGGGCCAGGCAACCACCCCCTATCCAGGATAAGCGAGTGGGTGGAGTACAAAGGGAGAAACGAACCAAGAGGTAGATCAAGCAACGGGTAAAGCCAGCCATTTTTGCACCCAAGTAGAGACCATGACGAGTACAGACAGACTGTGGAATAATTTCCGAAAAGCTGAGAAGAGATAAGCAACTCGGAAGCGAATTAAAGAGGTAACAAAAGAAGAGACCGGAAATGAATAAGACATCAATCGTGGTGGGTGATTCTAGACCACGGTTTGATTAACTGCGGATGGCTTACATGACGATGAGGACTGTGCTGACAATGACGCTTGGAACGCCTCCACCGAGAACGGGATCGGAGATAATAGGCAGTGTTTCGTTCACGATCATGTTGGCGAGCAAGAGAGTGACCAGGAGAAGATGGCCATTCTCACGGATAGGTTTGATCTTGGCAGCGTACAGCTTCTGCTGCCTGTTGTGGCATGAGTGTGACAGCGTAGAACAGGCTGACGTAAAAGAGACTGACGGTGTACCGCTGATGCTGAGCACATTGAGCTGGGTCTCGTCCAAGCTCATGTAGCCTAATGTTAGACCGGCAAACAGGCCGGATAAGAGCACGAGGACGGGGATGAGACAAGCGAAGACGATGAACTCTGGTGAACGCGCCGAGGCGGCACGCTTGGCGTAGGAGTGGAGCATGAACGACGGTTCATGATCAGTGTCGGCGCTACTGAGAGTGCGAGCAAGGTTGGGCACATGCTGGGACAGAACAGATGCAAGAGTGAGGATCAGGCGAGAAGAGCGTGGGGAACGCAGAGGCGTTGGTACCATTCGAGTGTGGGCGAAACTGGAAGAAGCGAATGAAGGGCTTGGCCGTCGCTTGATATAGTCGCTTGGAGAATCTGATTAGGTAATAGCAATCCAGTCCGATCCGAACGCGGCATCCCGGCAGCCCGGCCGTGCCAGCCTCTTCTTCAAATCCGACGATGAACTTCCTTCAGCTGCAACGGTGCAAGCTCACTTTCTGTCATGTCCATCGCAGATCTCTCTCAACAGTTCCGATCAAAAATAACAACCCGGGATTCAGCAAGTTTGGCAGAAGGACTGCCTACTTGGCATTTTCGTTCGGTACGCTCTGGTTCTTGGACCAGCAATTCAACGCTTCTGCCGTGCGGCGCAACTTTCGCACTCTCTGGACAGTGAGTAGCATTTCGCCCTGTCGCATTGTCTACACGCATTCGCGACGCGAGCGTGCATTTCCCAGCCTCTTTTCATATTTGTTGCCCATGACGTACCGCTTATCCATACCCGTCGTGCTTTATCTCAAGTGTGCTGTGATATCCCTCGACTACAAGCTCAACTTTCAACCTGAAAAGGCCGACCGAATCCCCGAGCTTCATGCACGTGTGGCCGACAGGATGTATAATCTATTCACTTCCAATGGTGGTCTATACATAAAAATCGGTATGCACTCTTGTGCCATGCACCACGACCATTTAAATCAAATCTTCATTTCCAGGACAAGCAATCGGTGCGAATTCACCCCTGCTGCCACCCTCAATACAGGACAAATTCGCTCGCCTGTTTGACGACGCACCTCAAATACCCTATTCCGACGTCTTATCTGTATTCAAATCAGAATTTGACCGCCCTCCCACGGGTCCCAATGGCATCTTTGACGTATTCGAACCCGACCCTATCGCGAGTGCCAGCGTTGCCCAAGTCCATCGTGCCAAGCTCATGTCCGGCGAGTGGGTCGCGGTCAAGGTTCAAAAGCCAGACGTGTCGAAGCAGATCGAGTGGGATCTCGGCGCATTCCGTCTGGTAATGTGGATTTTCCAAAATTACTTGTTCGACCTTCCCGTCTATTTTGCTGTTGGCAAGTACCTTCCTTCTTGCGTATCGAGGCCGGACATGTTTACGTCCTGTCAGATTTCATCAGTAGCCATCTAAGGCAGGAGCTCGATTTCGTCCAGGAGGCGGAGAATGCCCGTGTTACCGCTCAATTTATCGCCAGTGAACCACGCCTCACAGGCAAGGTACATATACCCAAGGTTTACCCTGAATATTCCACGAAAAAGGTACTCACTGCCGAATGGATCGATGGTATCCGCTTAAGCGACCGTCCCGCCATTCGACGGCTCATGGGTGAGGATAATCAGGCGACCCTTGTTTCCAATCACAAGACACAATCCTCCCTCGAGAGCGTTCGCTTGAAAGGGGGCGTCAAGTCCATCATGCAAACCATGGTTGAATTGTTTAGCGCACAAATGTTCAGCTGGGGTTGGGTCCATTGTGACCCGCATCCTGGCAACATCATTATTCGTCCTCATCCTACCAATCCGGCGTACCCCCAGCTAGTCTTGCTCGACCATGGTTTGTACGTGCGTGTCAAGAAGGCATTCAGGCGCGAGTATGCCTCGCTGTGGAGAGGCCTGCTCGCAACGGACTGGGATACAATAGAGCGTGTGACGACGTCGTGGGGGATTGGCACACCAGATTTGTTTGCGAGTGCGACCCTGATGCGCCCGGTGCGGGATGGCAGAAAAAATCAGGCTGGGGATAAGAATGGGCATACGCAGGAGCTGAACCAGTACGAGCAGAGCGTGCTGATGAAGGCCAGGCTGAAGCGGTTCTTGCTTGACACGGACAAGATGCCTAAGGAACTCATCTTCCTGGGGAGGAACATGAGGTGAGTGTTGAACATACGTGGATGGCGATTAGTTGGTTGACCGATAACACCAAACCGGTAGAATCGTACAAGGTCGGTGTTTCTCGGAATCGGTTTCATCTCTTGCACATCTAACCTTTTGGCTTCCTTCTCTTACGATAGGGAATAACCAGGTATTTGGCTCACCTGTCAATCGTATCAAGATTACGGGATTCTGGGCATCCGCATCCCTGATGGCGTCTACGAATCTCACGTTGATGGAACGTGCAAAAGAGTACTGGCGCTACCTCGTCTTTCGGGGCGTCATGTTGTCCATCGATCTCGCCTTTTGGACAAGCAGAGTGCGTCAATGGGTCCAACATATGATGGGCAAGTCGAGCACCGGGTTTGAGGACGAGCTGGAGAGGGCGATGAGAGGTATCGCAAAGAGCACGTTTGGGGTAGACGTGGCACCCGGTGCCTTTGGAGGATGAGGGTCATTACATGGAGCCACCTGGACTATATTATCACCAAGGAGTGATAGGATGGCAATGGATTTTATTATTTAGATGCATCAATAGAACTACCAGACCTTCACTCTCATATCAATCATGACGTCCGGGCTAAGGAAAGTACTAAGGAAAGTAGTGCTTTGACATAGCCAGAAATCTGGCAGCGGCTGGATTTTCGGCATGAGATTGGGGTCGCAACGAGCTTCAAGTCTAGGCATTGCAACACGCGCGGTATTTTGACTGCTCGCAAAGCATGCGGGCCCCATTCAAGGTTAACATTACTTGACGCACACTGACGAATCAAGTGTATCTATATGTCATCGTCTGGACCCTCCTCGATCATCCTCGCGTATTCTTCGTAGGTGGCAAACGTAGGCAAGGTCTTCCGCTTCTTCCGCTTACCTTGGCTCTTGTCGCCCCGCTTGCGTTTGTCGCCACCACCGATGCCTCCCCACTCGCCGTTACTCTGTTCCGTCTCTGCGTCCGAACCATCGTACTCGACCAGACCATTCGGAATGTCGTCCATGGCAACCAAGTCTTCATCGTCGGACCCCTCGGCAAGTATACCATCATCATCAAGGTCGTCGTCTCCTTCGGAATCGAGGTCGAGTGCGTCTTCGGCTGCATCAAGATCAGAAGGCACTCCATCGTCATCGATATCTGTATCCAAGAAAGCATCGTCTCCCTCTTCACGAGGCACGGTAGCTAGCATGGCCTAGACGTTCGCATGAGCATAGGAAACAAGGGATCCTCAAAGTTCGCACCTTCCATACAGCATCCTCGTCTCCCTCGTTAGACTCATCATCCTTTTCACTCTCGGCACCGTCCTCATCAGACACTACAGCGGAATCCTGTGCATCTTCTGATTCCACCCCTTCAGTGCATTCGTCCTCGACCGCTCGACCGAGTTGCTTGCGATTTTTCCTGGAGAAATATTTGTGGAAGAAGACCTGGACAGTGTGTGTGAAGTAGCGCGGGATGATCGATAAGAAGTATCGTACCTCATCCGCGGGTATGTCTTCGACCCTTTTCTTCCAGAATTTCTCTTCGTTTGGAAGCGCACCGCCGCTGACCTCGCCTTTGATCCGTTTGACGCCAGTGCCACCGGACACATTCGCAGCGGGCTGCATAGCACTCGCGCCTTTTTGTTTTGGCTTTTTGGGGTTCTTATATACAAAGCGATCGAGGAAATGGGAGAGTGTGTTGAGAGTGAGGTCTGGGCTCGAGGTGATGGGCTGTGACGTGAGCAGCTGACGAGCGTGAAGAGAAATCGTGGGATGATAATGATGCAGGAGTGGGAGCTAGAAAGGTGGTTTCAGATACAAAAAGAAAGACGTCTGAAAGCAACGTACTAGTTCGTACAATGGGGAAGATGATGGATACGCAAACTGGGGGTCCCGTTTTCGAGGATCATAATCTTTCGCGTTCGACGCAATCAATGTCCCCTGCAGGAATGTGCGCAAACTCGGAATAGTGCTGGAAACCTTGGAATATAGCTGTCGGCGGTTGTAGAGGCTGAGCGAAGGTTGCACTTACTTCTCCGAGTAAGTAGAGCCCTCCAACTACAAATTCGTTGCCTCCAGCCCCACCACTGACCAACACCTGGATAAACCGACGAACGAAACTCTTGACTCTCTCCAAATTGTCATCAGTTTTCAGGGATTTGAACAGCAAATTCAAGTACATCGTCTGTTTCGAAGACGATGCCAATCGCACGTCATGAAGCGAAGAGTATAATGCACGATAATACCGGTCCACGATCGTCCGAGAGCGGGATGAAGGAGATGAAGAACCTGGTTGATTGGCGAGCATTGAGGATAGGTGTTGGATTAAGACAAGAGATTGTAATGAGATATTGAAGGTAGACGTGTGCGTAATCCGGAAGAGTGTATCGACATGTTTGTGGAAACTGTATTCGTAATGAAAAATGAGCCCTAGAAAACAGAAATGGAACGACCACATCACCTCGCTTCAGCAGCGTTGAATTTCGCGAATGGCAAAGCACGGTTCACGCCCGTAAGGATGGCGGATACCAGCTTTCCATGTACATCATCTTCGTTCTCAGAGATCTTGCCTTCACCGAGGAGGTCCTCAAACATGCGAAAGTAGACGTCCATGAGTTGCAAAGCAACCTCCTTATCATCAGGTTGCAGAAGGATTTGATTGAGTGTTATCGCAGAGTAGTACTGGGCATGTCCATTCGCCGTATTTTTGGACTTCGATGGTGGTGTTGGCA
>JBBPLE010000628.1:2387-18243 GCA_038089675.1 Boletales sp. KT-2023b | reverse complement strand
TCTCCATCACCTGGCTCTCATCCACCAAAATGGAAGGAAAGCCCTCCCTCTCTGACCTCACCAAGTACATCTCCGAATTCTGGAACCATGTCCGGATCTGCAGGATCACCGACCAAAACGTCCTCATCGGATACTTTTCCACTGGCATCTACACCAAACTCATGTGTCACATCATGTCTATGGACACCATCCCCACAAAAATTGATGAATGGTATGCCAAGTCCACTCACTTCCTCACCCAATGGGGAAGAGCCAATGACATGGCAAAATGAGGCAAGACCACTCCTCCCTACCATTCATTCTCCTCCTCTTCCTCCTGCCCCCAGAAAGACCCTGACACTATGGACATTGATGCCATCAAGGTATCAAAGTTAACCCCAGAAGAGCAAAAATGTTGTATCGCTAAAGGACTCTGTTTCCATTGCCGAAAGCCTGGACACCTCTCAGGCGATTGCCTGAACTTCCCCTCCCAGCTGAAGAAGACTGGAGAAAGGAAGGTTAGAAAGGTCAAAGAAGTCCCCAGGCTAGTAGAAGTCAAGGATGATGATGATGAAGAAACCATAGCAAGAATTTCCTTCATACCCTCCAACAAGGATTTTTAGAATGGAGACCTTCCCCAACACAAGGCTCTCCCTCTTTTACATGCACTCCTGTACTTGTATCATCGATTACCAAACAGTCTATGCAAATCCCCATTGAAATCATCAAACTGTCGCACCTAAAAGCCATTGGAACTCATGCTCTCATTGACTCTGGAGCACAAATCTCTTGCATCAATTGGGACTTTGTTCAAAAACATCATCTCCCGAAAGAATGACTCCCCTCCCCCATCGCCATCAAAAACATCGACCAATCCTCGAACAAGAATGGTCTTATCTGTTTTTCCACCACACTCTATGTCCATATTGGACAACTCATGCACTGTGTCATGTTCTACATCCTTAACTGTGGAAAGGAGAACATAATCCTTGGACTCCCCTGGCTTAGGCAAGCCAATCCTACCATTGACTGGACCAAGCAAGAGCTGTCCATCTCCCTCGACTCCGATCAATCCCAAGAGCTGTATTACAATTGTACTAAACTGACTCCTACCCCCCTGATACCAACCCTTCGCCCACCCCAACATGTACAAATCGACTCTGTCTGGAACGGATGTCTCTATGACTACATGAAGAAAGACACTGAAGCCTGATACCTCCAACAGGCCAATGACAACCAAATCATCAATTGGATCATGTGCTGTGGATCTCGCTTCATCCCCTCCGCCACCATCGCTAAAATTACAACCACCACTGAGCTAGCTATGGCCGCTGAAAAGGCCAAACCAAAAGCTACTCTTCCCCCAGAATACTCGTCCTTTGCCTCTGTCTTCTCAAAAGAAGCAACCGACCATGTTCCCCCCAGCAGACCCTACAACCACGAGATCAATCTTGATGACTCTTTCACCCCAAAAGTTGGCAAAATCTATCCCCTCTCCCCTGATGAAAAGCCACTACCAAAGCATTCCTCAATGAGAACCTCAAGGCAGGAAAGATTTGTCCCTCCAACTCTCCCCAGGCCGCCCCCTTCTTCTTCGTTAAAAAGAAAGACAGTGGCCCTTGACCCTGCCAGGACTATCGCTATGTCAACAAGCACACCATCTGCAACGCCTACCCCCTTCCCCTCATATCTGACCTTGTCGATAAACTTAAAGGAGCTAAAACCTTTACCAAATTTGATGTTCGTTGGGGATACAACAACATCTGCATCAAAGATGGTCACCAATGGAAAGCAGCATTTATCACCCACAAAGGACTGTTCAAACTGATGGTCATGTTCTTTGGTCTTTGCAACTCCCCTGCCACCTTCCAATGTTTCATGAACAACTCCTTCCATGATATGATCGCAGAAGGATGGCTCATCATCTACATGGACAACCTTCTCATCTTCTCCCCCAACACCAAAACCCATGAGGAGCGAAGCAAATGAGTACTCCAACACATGACCAAGTTAGATCTTCACCTTAAACTCAAAAAATGCACATTCACTACCAACGAGGTTGAGTATCTTGGCATGATCATATGTCCCGATGAGCTTGCCATGGACCCAGTGAAACTGGATGGCATCTGTGAATGGCCAATCCCTGCGAAAGTAAAGGACATCTGCTTCTTCTTAGGATTTGCCAACTTCTACCAGTGATTCATCGCCAACTACTCCAACATCGCCCACCCCCTCCTCGACCTTACAAAGAAGAACCAACCCTGGGACTGGTCCCCCAGTTGGCAACAATCCTTTGATGAACTGAAACGACTTTTCCTCAGTTGTCCAATCCTCCATCTCCTGGATCCTGCCCGCCCCTTTGCCATTGCCACAGACACCTCCAAATACGCCTCTGGTGGAGTCCTCCTCCAAACCGACGCTAATGGAGATTGGCATCCATGTTCCTACCTCTCACAGTCCTTCTCCCCCACCAAATGAAACTATGATATCTATGATAGGGAACTTCTCACCATCATTCATGGCCTCAAAGCCTGGTGCCACTACCTCCAAGGATCTCCCTTCCCTGTCAAAGTCTTCACTGATCACAAAAACCTCACTTACTTCCACCAACCCCAGAAACTCAACCAATGACAGGCTCGTTGGCTGCTTGACATTTCAGACTCCGACCTTCACTTGACCCATGTTCCTGGCACCTCCCTTGCTGCACCGGATGCCCTCTCTCGTTACCCAGATCTTCTTCCACCAACTGACAAAGATAACAACAATGTAACTCTCCTCCCTGACACTCTTTTTGTAAACCTCATTGACACCTCCCTACAAACCAAACTGGCTGCCTCCTCCGCTTCCGACCCCCTTGTCTTGGATGCGCTACACACCACCACTGGTGATATCCCTGCCTGATTCCGCTCTTGCCTCTCCAACTGGCAATACGATGCTGGTGTCCTCACTTTCCAAGGGCATATCTATGTTCCCCCCAACCTCTGCCACTCCATCGTTGAACGACACCACAACCACACCTCTGCTGGTCACCCCAGATATCTCAAAACTCGTCAACTCATCACTGCCAAGTTCTGGTGGCCCGGTCTCGCTCAATTTGTGTGAAAATACGTTGAGGGATGCACTCTCTGTCAATCCTCTAAAGTGAACACTCATCCTACCTCTCCCCCCCTCTTCCCCATTGTTTCTTCCTCTTGCATTCCCTTTCAACAGATATCCTGTGACCTCATCACAGACCTCCCCATCTCTTCAGGTTTTGACAGTCTTTTGGTCATGATCGACCATGGGCTTACTAAGGGGGTGATTCTCTGTCCCACTAAGAAATCCGTCTCCGCAGAAGGGATTGCCTCCCTCTTTTTTCATAAAGTCTATACTCGGTTCAGCCTCTATGACAAAATCATCTCGGATCGTGGACCCCAATTTGCTTCCTCCTTCGCAAAAGAACTCGGACAACTCCTTGGATACAACCTCTCCCTCTCCACGGCTTACCATCCTCAATCCAATGGAGAAACTGAACAGGTAAACCAAGAGGTGGAAACCTATCTTCAGATCTTTTGTGGCAATTCCCCCTTCACATGGTCTGACCTCATCTCCCACGCTGAATTCACACACAATCACTGCCCCCACTCCATCACCAATAAGTCCCCATTCTTCCTCATGATGGGATTTGAACCTTGCCCCCTCCCCACTATCATTGCTGAGACCAACCTCCCTGCAGTCGAAGAACGACTGAAACTCCTCTCTGCAGCTAGAGACAAAGCCCTGGTGGCCCATGAACTTGCCAGACAAGTCATGAAGTCCCATTTTCATGGAAAATTCACTCCTTTCCATAAAGGCGATAAGGTTTGGCTAGAAGCCCAAAACCTAAAATGCCTTATCTCCCATCCGAAGTTCGCCCCCAAGCAAGAAGGCCCATTTACCATTACCCAGGTCCTCTCTTCCCTTACCTATAAACTCCGCCTCCCATGCACTTGGAAAATACACCTGGTCTTCCATGCATCCCTGTTATCGCCCTATCGCAAAAACAACATACATGGACCAAACTTCCCTTCTCCTCCACCTGACCTTATCAACGGAGAAGAGGAATACGAAATGGATAAGATTATCCAACACCATGGAACCCCAAACAACCAAAAATTCCTAGTCCGTTGGAAGGGATATTTGGCCGAAGAAGACTCCTGGTTACCTGAATCGGAGTTTAACCATGCCAAGGAGATCCTATCTGAATATAAGACTCTCCACCCTCACGTCTTCCCTTCTCCACCCTCCATACCACCAATGAAACCCAGACATGTCCGCTCCTGCTAGATCCCCCTCTCCTACCAATGCTACCACCGGCTGGACCACCCCCCTACTTTATCGTATCCAAGGCCTCGACTCCACTAATTACAACCCAGGCATTCCCAGGTCTATGTCCCCTCCTCTGCGTCTCCCCCCTCTCGATCCTAACCCAGTAGTCTCCGTCAAACTACCCCTCTACACCCAACGCATCCGTCTGGATCCCTTCCCCATTACTGAACAATCTTCACTTATGCTTCTCCCTGAAACCCCCCATCTCCTTACCCCCCTTTGCGCCCACTTAGAACCCTTCTCCCCCCTTGATACCCTTCTTCTCCTCTTCCAAGAAATCCATACCCTCTACCCCCTTGCCAACCAGATGTCCAAGTACCCTATGGAACACATCGCCACCCTCCACGAAACCCACACTGAGCTTACCAACCTCATCCTTTCTGTCATGCATCAGCTGGAAATGGACAAACTAGTGAAGGACATTCTACGTTACACCTGAGAACTTGATGAACGATGCTGCCTCCACCAGAACCCCTCCTCCGAAGCTTCCGAAGAACCCCTCACCCTCAAGGAATTAGCCATCATGGAACGAGCTGAAGTCAGTTGGGGTGGACAGCATAATATACCTCTCTCCCCCGATCACTACCTTTACAGTCAGGCTTGCTTCCACTGCCACTGACTCTCCCACATCCATATCAATTGTCCATATTACGTCTGCCCCCACTGCACCCACCACCATCCTGGTCACACCCAACATCACTGCCCCCGCTGTCCTTGTCCCCGTACCCTTAATCCCATAGGCTCTTCTTCCTCTTCAGCTTCTTCCACATGTTCTAGGTGTTCTGGTCCACCCCAACCCCTCATTGAATGGCTCTCCGATTCCCTGTCTGCTAGTTCTGGCTTGGCCCCCAGACCAATTCCTTCCCCCTCCTATCATCATCATCAGACCCCTTATCCTCGTCAACGTCATCGTCGCCCCTCCCCTGACCCCGAACTCGCTGAGCTTGATCTAAATGATGACAACCCAGGATATGATGCCTTGGCATATACAAACATGACTGGTTCCCCTGGTGGAGATAGGTGCATGGATTTCTAAATTCTTTCTTTTGATTTTATTCTTCATAGTGATTTTGAATGTACTCCGGGGGTAATGTTATGATTCTTTTCTTTTCACAAGTTATTCGTTGATATGATAGACTGGCCCAACCTGGTATCCTTACTTTCTTTAGAGTGCTCTAGAACATGCAACGTGTTTGTCACACACCTTTCATTTCTGCTTTCCTATTCTTGTTATCTATGCTTCTATTTCTCATGGAAGGTTCTATCTTTCTTCACTTAGTAATAATTCTTCCATAACCTTCCATCAGTTTCTATTCTTCACAGTACTTAAGCCATCGCTCTACTTGATGTATCCTTAGCTTAGTCCTGCTCAATTCTACCTTGAACTCTCTTGAATCCCTTTGTTGACTTCATCGTCAGATGACCTCTTTGAATCTCCTTTGTCAACTCTATCATCGGACAACTCTCTTGAACCTCCTTTGTCAACCCTATCGTCAGATGATCCTCTTGTTCTCCTTCATCGACCTCATCATCAGACAACTCCTAGACTTTCTGGCAAGCATCCCTTGTCCAAATACTTTGACCCCTTGACCCACTGTTAGTTCTTTGAGCCTATGCTCATTCCTACCCGGACCAAGCATAACACACATGTGCTGAAGTAACAACAGCATTTGTCAGTGACATGAAAATAAAATTTGAGTCACTACCAGGGGCAACACCCAAGTAGATCATCAATTGTGATCTCAGTTGTAGTTTTCCGCTGCAGTGTTCTGCCAGAATGTACACATAGGTACCACAACCTAATGCCCATAAGTGTTCAACAGAGGGTTTCTCCCCCTTAAGCAATATCAGGGGGGTATCCCATTTAAGCTGTAGCTGTGGGGTCCGATTGTAAACATGGGTTGCATGGAGCAGAGCCCATTCCCAGTAAGAGGGGGGTAGGCAAGCATGTAAATGCATCACCTGTGCCTTGTCCATTAATGTACAGATTAAGCATTCCACATGCCCATTCTGCTGGTGTGCATATGGGGCAGACTGTTGGATGTTTACTCCATTGTCCTTCAGGAAGTCCTGGAATGCTCCAGAAGTGTATTCACCTCTGGCATTGGAATGCCAGTGTTTTATCATGGCATTGTACTGATTGCAGATGAATGCGAACCATTGCTTGGTTGTGCAGAGTGTTTGATCCTTGGACCTTATTAAGGTGGTTCAGGCCATAGATGTGAAGTCATCATAAAAGATGACTGCATACTTATATTTTGAGTAAGATGCTACCTTGAAGGACTTTAAGTCCAAATGAATCAACTCAAAGGGAGTGGTTGCCCACATCTTGCTAAGAGGGAATGGACGATTTGGCTGTTTGCTGAGCTGACACCCTTGACAGAGGCCAGTCTTTGATGGGATCTTCATGTCCAGAAAACCCTTCAGGTCCTTTTTAGTGTGCCTGATGACATTGGGGGATGAATGTCCAAGATGTCTGTGCATGAGTTCATATTCAATCTCAGAGGCAAGTGATGACATGCTGGAGGGCACATCATCAGGGAAGATTGGTTGGGTGTGAAGCCAATACATAGTTTGTCCACCATGACTGTGGAACTCCAAATAAGCTTCTTTAAAGTATTGGTCCCAGATAGTAAGATTTCTGGGCCAGGCATGAAGTGTGAGGCAGGTGTTCTGCAGTAAAGTGCCCATTGACACAAGTTGAACAGTACATGTAGGCATGTGCAGGACAGGTGATAGGTGGCATATATGGTTGCCAAACTGTAGCAGAACAGTACCTCTACCTATAATAGGTGATCAGCTGTTTGCAGTAGAAGCCCACTGGGGCTGGTCAAATTTTTGATACTCAATGAAATCTGATTGATCCAGTGAAAAGTGAGCAGAAGCTCTGGAATTGAGTAGCCACATGTTGGTGGGGACTTTATGTTTGTGCACTTTTTCCTTTCCTTTATTGTCCTTACTGCAAGTATCACACAATGCAAATTCATGCATAGCAGATTTATTGGAACTATCTACTACAGGAAACATGTACATACAATTTACCTGAGGCAGAGTTAACCGCATGCCAGTACCTGATGTAGAGAGGGAAGGGAATATGCACTGCATGGTGGACTCCATGAAGAAGTCCTTGATGTATTTGTCATAGGTGTTGTCACCCAGACTAATAACATCTTTGTCAACCTCCATGATTCCAGTGGTTCTGGCAAGTGGAACCTCCATGATCCATTGGGAAAGCAGGGCAGAGAGGCAGTCAGAGAGGGTTTGCTCCATGCGACTGTGCTTGGAGTGGCATTGTACAACCAGTTCAAGGTTGCGGATGGTAGAGGAGGTCACAGGGACCTCAAGGCATCATGTGAAGGAGACAGTTTCCTTGGTTAGAGGAAATGCAGGTGGCCCATAGTGGGTTGCACCAAGCATGTGCATGTTGCAGCAGGGGTCAGGAATGGGCAATGTGAACATGGTGGCAGCAGGGGTGATGATGGTGGCAGAGGTGAAGGCAAAGAAGGCTGAGGCTTGTGCAGCCTCTGCCTGCTTCTTTTCCTTTTGGGTCTTCTTTTTCTTCTTGCCCTTTTCCTTGTCCTTTTCAGAGTGATTACTATCACGCTTCTGCTGCTTCTGGTTGTTATTCCCCTTGGAAGAGGAACCACCTTGCTGCATCTGCTGCTGCTGGGAGAACTGGGGTTCCCCCTGCTGCTGTTTGATGGCACTGACTTTGTTGGCCTGTTGAGGCCAGGGGTCCTTGGCAGGGATGGTGCTGCATGTACGTTTGCCACAACACTTCTACTTGTTGAGAAATCTCCTCGATGGTAGGAACCATCTTGGTGATGACCCCCACAGAATTAGTCTCCAGCTTGGCAGCGGCAATGGCAGTGGCAACATGGTCAGCATACTTTGGGATCTTGGAGATCACAATCAACAACTTTATTTTGTTGTTGACCAGGTACCCAAAGTTGGACAGCTGGAAGAAGAGGGTATCAAGTTTTGAAAACATTGACACCAGCAAATTATTGTTGGGGATGGTTAGACCCATAAGGGCCTTGAACTCCATGATGGTGGAGGAGATGGTGGGGTTGTTGAACCATTTTTCCAGTTTGATGAGGATGTTTTCAGCGTGGTTGCCAAAGTTGATGCCACACTCATGAACATGGCATTCACAAGTGAGCATGATAGCACCAGTGGCCTTATTGTCATCCTTGTCCCAGTCTTCCTGCTTCTCTTCAGTGCAATGAACTTCATTGGCCAAGGGGTGAAGGCAGGGATCATGACATTTCTGCCAGAGTCCTTTACCTCAGTGGTGGTGACAGGGATGGAGGAATGGAGCTTCATGATCTGGGATTAGACTCCGATGGATCAAAGGTAGTCATCCATTTGCAACCGCCAGGCATGGTAGTTTGTGCCATTGAGCTTGGTAATGGTGGCAAAGGAGGAGGTCAACATCTTTAAGGTCTGGGTGAGAATAGACATTAGCTTAGGTACCTTAAACAAAAAAGTAAAAGGGAGTGGAGTAAACTGCATTGCTGAATGTCCAGAGCTTGTAAACTTGGGGGACATAGTCTCCCCTTGTTTTTGAGATGAAGAGTGGCTGCTCTGCATGGCTTTCACTTTGCAAAGTGTTTGGTGGAACTTAATTCACATGAACAGCTTAAACATTCACCATCTGGGGGTGGAACTTAATCCACACCCCAGAGGCACCCATGTGGTGAGCAGAACTGAATCTGCATCAACCAATGGTCAAGTAAGGATGAGAGAGTGGAGGGTGGTGTGAGCCACACACTAGCCTGCTCGGGGCTCATAACCTGTTGTGAGTATGCGTGTTACATACACAGGAAGATCTCTCACATACTTGGTAACATTGGTGTTGACACAACTAAGGGTGGTGGTGATGGTATTGAGATAAGAATTGATTAGAACTCAGCTCTGCTGAGTCTGAATGTAAATACATGACATGTGTGAACTAATTACTATGTATGGAACACAGAGTCCATTCAACAACCTTGTTGATAAACTCAAAGGCACCAAGATCCTTACCAGATTCAATGTCCATTGAGGTTACAACAACATCTGTATCAAGGACAGTCATCAATGGAAAGCAGCATTCATTACACACAAAGGATTGTTTGAACCAACCATCATGTTCTTTGGTCTCTGCAACTCCCCTGCCACTTTCCAATGCTTCATGAATGACACCTTCCATGATATGATTGCAGAAGGATGGCTAGTCATCTACATGGACAACCTCCTCATCTTTTCTTCTGATGCCAAAATCCATGAAGAATGAACCAAATGAGTTCTCCAACACATGACCAAGTTAGACCTTCACCTCAAACTCAACAAATGCAAGTTTGCTACTGACAAGGTTGAATACCTTGGAATGATCATCTGTCTTGATGAACTCACCATGGACCTGGTAAAACTAGATGGCATTCATGAATGGCCTATCCCTGCCAAAGTCAGGGATGTCCACTCCTTCTTAGGATTTGCCAACTTCTACTGATGTTTCATCCCCAACTACTCCAACATTGCATGCCCCCTCCTTGACCTCACAAAGAAGAACCAACCCTGGGACTGGTCTCCTAGCTGCCAACAGTCCTTCAACAAACTCAAATGATTATTCCTTTGTTGTCCAATCATCCATCTCCCTGACCCCACCTGCCCCTTTGCCATCACTACCAATGCCTCCAAATATGCCTCTGGTGGTGTCCTTCTCCAAACTGATGCCAATGGTGATTGGCACCCATGCTCTTACCACTCTCAATCCTTCTCCCCCACTGAATGCAACTATGACATCTATGATAGAGAACCCCTTGCTGTCATTCACAGCCTCAAAGCCTGGTGTCATTACCTCCAAGGATCCCCCTTCCCTGTTGAAGTCTTCACAGATCATAAAAACCTCACATATTTCTGCCAACCTCAAAAACTTAATTGATGACAGGCTTGTTGGTTACTTGACATCTTAGACTTCGACCTCCACCTTACCCACATCCCTGGCACCTCCCTTGCAGCACCAGGTGCTCTCTCTCACCGACTGGACCTCCTCCCACCCACTGACAATGACAATGACAATGTCACTCTCCTTCCTGACACTCTCTTTGTCAACCTCATCGACACCTCTCTCCAAAGCAAACTAGCCACCTTCTCTGCCTCAGACCCCCTTGTCCTGGATGCCCTGTGTGCTACCACTGGTGACATTCCTGCTCATTTCCACTCTTGACTCTCTGACTGGCAATATGATGCTGGCATTCTCACCTTCCAAGGACATGTCTACATTCCCCCTGACCTCCATCAATCTATTGTTGAACACCACCATGATCACACCTCTGCTGGCCACCCTGGATACCTTAAAACTTGCCAGCTCATTGCTGCTGAATTTTGGTGGCCAGGCCTTGCTCAGTTTGTCCACAAATATGTCGAAGGATGCACCCTCTGCCAGTCATCGAAGACAAACACCCATCTCACCCACCATTTCCCCCCCCTCCCCTATTGCCTCTTCCTCTCCTATCCCTTTCCAGCAGATCTCCTGTGACCTTATCACTGACCTCCTTGTTTCCTCAGGCTTTGACAGTCTTTTGGTCATGGTCAACCATGGGCTTACTAAGGGGGTAATTCTCTGCCCTACCCAGAAATCTGTCTCTGCCAAAGGAATCACCTCCCTCTTTTTCCACAAAGTCTACACCCAGTTTGGCCTCTACAACAAAATCATCTCTGATCATGGTCCTCAATTCGCCTCCTCCTTCACCAAGAAACTTGGATGACTCCTCAGATACAACCTTTCCCTCTCCACTGCATACCACCCTCAATCTGATGGAGAAACTGAATGAGTAAATCAGGAAATAGAAACCTACCTTCAGATCTTCTGTGGCAACTCCCCCTCCACATGGTCTGATCTAATCTCCCACACTGAATTCACACACAATTGCTGTGAGTACACTGTGTCATACACCAGAAGGTCTGACTAAATACCTGGTGTAATGTCCAGGGAGGATCTTACATGGGTGAGGTAAGGGATATTGAAAGAGAATCAATTAGAACTCAGCTACCCTGAGTACATACTTATATACATAATGTGTGAACTCTATCTATACATAGCATACAGTATTTGTTTCAACACTCCCCCTTGCTTAGTCATCAGTTAGATGCACAAGCATACATAGGGTAAAGTACTTTTAAGTGGAGTAAAACTCCAGACCAAGTTGTAAATGGAATTCATTGAACTTGACTGGTCCAAGGTTCTTAGTGAACATATCTGCAGGATTGTCAGTCCCAGGGATATAGAATAGTTCGACTAACTTATGGGTCATGACCACATCACATATGAAGTGGTATTTCACACAGATGTGCTTATTATGCTTTTCGGTCACAGGGTTTTGTGCAATGAATAGGCCGCCCTGATTGTTGCCACAGATGGGGATAGGTCTTAGCTTATAGCCAAGTTCACCCATCATCTCATGTATCCACACACATTGTTGAGAGCAGTCGCTCAAGGCCATGTATTCTGCTTTGGTGGAAGAGATAGTGGTGGTTTTTTGTAAGTGTGAATTCCACAAAAACACACCATTGGCCAATTTAAGATAAAAGCCAGTTTGGGAGTGTGCAGTATTAACATCCTGCATCTAATCTGAATCTGTACAGGCAATTAAGCCTTTGCTGCCAGCAACATTGTAAATCAGTGCATAATCATGAGTGCCAACAAGATAATGGCAGATATACAGGGCCCAATCTGGATGCTCCTAGGATGGATTGGCTGACATGTGTGCCAGTTGGGTAATGGCATATGCTATGTCTGGATGGGTGTCAATCATTAGATACAGCAATGATCTGATCATGGTTTGAAAACATGTCTGTAATTCATGTTGGATCGGTTTATCATTCTTCACTGGGTAATAACCCTGTGGAAGAGGAGTGGGTGCAGGTTTGGCATTTGACATGCTGCATTGTTCAAGCACCTTGTTGAGGTAGTCTTTTTGGTCAGTCCAGATAGTGCAACCTTCTCGACAGATGTTCATTTGGAGGAATTCAGATGGCTCTCCAAGATCATGACATTCCCACTTCTTCATGAATGCAGCCTTAATCTTGTCTACAAAAGATTTGTTGGGGCCACAGAAGAGGGCATCATCAATGTAAACTACCACAAGTACAACATTTTTGCCATTGTGGTATATAAAGAGTCCAGCATCAGTCTTTAATTGTTTGAAACTGAGTTCCACCATAGACTTGTCAAGCACTTTCCACCAGGCTAAGCCAGCTTGCTTGAGTCCATAAAGTGTGCATGTGAGGTGGAGGACTTTGCCTTTTGCATCAGGAGGCATGAACCCTTCAGGAAACTCCATATAAATTTCCTCATCCAGTTTACCATAAAGGTATGCAGAGCATATGTCAAGCCCTGTTATGTACCATCCTTGTAGGGCTGAGAGGGCAAATATGCATCACATGGTCTCAAAACATACAACTGGGGAGAAGACTTGGTCAAAGTCCAGCCCTTCAACCTGTGAGAAGCCTTTGGCTACTAGGTGGGCTCTTTTATGACCATCCAACTTTTGATTGAAAACCCAGTGGTTCTTTATCACCTTTCAGTGTTGTGGGTGCAGAACAATTTCATAGACCTTTCAGTCTTTGAGCATTTGTAATTGGTCTTCACAGGCTTTAAGCCAGTCCTTACATTCTTGCTCAGGGAGCCATAGGATATCACAAAATATCCATTCCCACAAATTAGGGGATGCCCCAAATGCAGTATCATGCAGAAGTGCATGACTGCAAAGGAATGAGACCAATGCATCTCCCCCTTCCCATGTGAGACAGTCAACATCCTCCTCAGAGGTAGGAGATGGGGGGAGTCCACCAGGGACAGTGGGTGAATCCGGAAGTGTGTCCAGCGCATGAGAGGAACAAGGTGCTTCACCTGTAAATTCTTTCCAATGGGAATTACTCTCAACATCTCTCAGTTGTTGAAGTGGATGGTGCTGCTTGCCAAAGATATTACCTGGGCATGTTGGTGGGTTGCAAAGGCATTTGCTCCACCAGAGTGGAGGTGGGCCAATGGGAGGTGGGTGATGTGAGGGTGGAGTAACTGGAGATACTGGAACTGGGCTAGGGGTCCTTGTGTGTGGGGGTTCAGACTCATTGGACTCATCAGAGGATGAATTGGATGAAGATGAAATGGCTGCAAGTGACTCAGAGTCTGTAGATGCAGCCTGGCGACAGTTGTGAGAGTGGTCTGGGGCCACAATTTGCTCATCATCTGAAAATGTGGCTGTGTCAGGGGCCACAACTGACTCATTGTCACTAGTTGTGGTAACTTTAGACTTACAACAGGGAGTGGCAGGGGCCGCATCTCATACATCTGCTGGTGTTGCAGGTTTTTGAGGGTTTTGTTGTGAGTATGTGTGTTACATACATGGGAAGGTCTCTCACATACCTGGTGATGTTGGTGATGACACAACTCAGGGTGGTGGTGAAAGTTATTGAGATAGGATCAATTAGAACTCAGTAACCCTGAGTTTGAAGTTTAAATACAATGATTGTGTGAACTAATTACAATGTATGAAACAAAGTCTGTTCAATAGGTTTGATCCCTCATGCTCATGAGGAGCCATGGGTGGTCCAGAGTGTGGGTGGTGAGGATGAGAGTGTCCACATTGAGGAAACAGTGTTTCATTGAAGATTGTATGCACAGATGTGCAGACAGAGTTGTCCAGGCACATAAATAGATAATTGAAGTCACTACCAGGGGCAACACCCAAGTAGATCATCAACTGCAATTTAGGTTGTAATTTACCACCATGGCGTTCAGCTGGAATGTGCACATAGGCACCACACCCAAATACTCGTAAATGGGAGATAGATGGTTTCTCCCTCTTAAGTAATGTATAGGGGGTATCCCATTTGAGGTGAACTTGAGGAGTCCTGTTGTAAACGTGGGTTGCATGAAGCAGAGCCCATTTCCAATAGGAGGGAGGCAGGCAAGCTTGTAGATGCATTGCCTGAGCCTTGTCCATTAACATACAGATTAGGCATTCCACATGCCCATTCTGCTGATATGCATAAGGGGTGGACTATTGGATGTTAACTCCATTGTCTTTTAGGAATTCAGTAAATGCTTTGGAGATGTACTCTCCACCTGCATCTGAGCACCAGTGCTTAATTGCAGCATTATACTGATTTCAGACTAGAGTGAACCATTGCTTGGTTGCTTGGAGTGTCTGATCCTTGGACCATATTAAGGTGGTCCAGGCCATAGAAGTATAATCATCATAAAAGACAACTACATACTTGTATTTACTGTATGACTGTACTTCAAAAGACTTTAAGTCTGAATGGATTAACTCAAAGGGAGCAGTTGCCTGCATCTTACTAAGAGGAAAGGGATGATTCGGCTGCTTGCCGAGCTGACAACCATGACAGATGCCAGTTTTGGAAGGGATCTTCATGTCAGGAAAATCCTTGACATGCTTCTTGGCATGCCTTATGACATCAGGGGATGAGTGTCCAAGACATTGGTGCATGAGTTCATATTCAATCTCAGAGGTGAGTGACAACATGCTGGAAGGCATGTCATCAGGGAAGATGGGTTTGGCTCAAAGCCAATACATAGTGTTTCCACCATGACTGTGGAATTCAAGGTAGGCTTCTTTGAAGCATTGATCCCAGATAGTGAGGTATCCAGGTCTGGCTCAAAGTGTGAGGCAATGGTTTTGAAGTAGTGTACCCATAGACACAAGTCGAACAGCACATGAAGGCATATGCAAGACAGGTGATAGATGGGCTATATGATTACCATACTGTAATAAAATGGTGCCTCTACCAATGATGGGTGATCAGCCATTTGCTGTGGAAGCCCACTGAGGTTGGTCAAATTTTTGATATTCAACAAAGTCTGCTTGATCTGGTGAGAAGTGAGCTGAAGCTCCAGAATTGAGTAGCCACATGTCAGATGGAACCTTATGTGAATGTGCTTTCTCCTTTCCTTTGTTGTTCTTGCCACATGAATCACACAATGTGAATTTGCGAGTAGCAGATTTATTAGAACTATCTACTACAGGAAACATGTATATATGATTTATCTGAGGTGGAGTTAACCATGCATCAGTACCTGATGTAGAAGGGAATGGATTGATGCACTGCAATGTGGACTCCATGAAGAAGCCCTCAATGTATTTGTCATAGGTGTCATCACCCAGACTTACAGTGTCCTCCTCGTCAATCTCCATCAAGCCAGTGGTGCTGGCTAGTGGTATATCACTGATCCACTCAGAGGGCAGGGCAGACAGACAATCGGAGAAGGTTTGCTCCATGTGACTTCACTTGAAGCAACAGGATGCAACCAGTTCAAGGTTGCATAAAATGAAGGAGGTCACTGGGACCTTGAGGCATCATGCAAGTGATATGCTTTCCTGTGTTAGAGGAAAGGTGGGCAGACCATAGTGGGTGGCACCAGGCGTATGTGCTTGTCTGCATGGATCAGGGATGGGAGATGTGAATGAGGTGGTGGTGGGTGAGATGGTGGTAGTGGAGGCGAAGGTGAAGAAGGCAGAGG
>JBBPLE010000627.1:2300-18349 GCA_038089675.1 Boletales sp. KT-2023b | reverse complement strand
ACTGGATTGACAAGGTCTGTCTTTTGCCTATCCGCGCACACGGTTTCACACCACCCAGCTAGTCGCACCGGGGGACATCATCATCTACGGCACCCTTTACGCCCTTGCCAGTTTCTCTCGTGCAGCCATCAAATCCCAGTTGCTCCACAACCCCGTCTTTTCCGCCTACATCAAACAGGTGCCTTACGTGTGTGACCTCATCCAGGCCTACATGGTCAGTGACTTGAACTAGGGATCAGCACGGGTAAACCCGCGGGTACCACAGCTTCAACCCGTACCCGTCAACCCGTGGGTCTTGGTATTGACAGGTACCACGCACGGGTACACGGGTCACTACCCGCAGCGGGTATACCCGTGGGGAAGCAGCGAGACAGGCAGCAGGGGGGCGAGGCGGTGGTGACGGTGCGACAGACGGAAGGGGGGCGAGGCGGTGGCGACGGTGTGACAGGTGGCAGGGACTCGCGAGGGCGGCCGGGGCAACCAAGACGGCGCGAGGCGGCGGTGGCGGCGACAACAACACCCAGTCCAGCGACCACCATCCGTACCACCTCCTGCCTGTCCTTCATGGGCTGAATTACGTGTTGTATGTTTTTAGTGGGAGCAAGACCTATCGCGGAAAATGGTAGTATTACAAGCATGTATACTGTACTATTTCCTTAATGTTACTAATATATCTAAGTTTGCTATTTTATCTTGCACGTCCAAAGTAGCTAATCATGAAGTTGGTCAAAGTCACATAAGTCAGTGAAGACGCCTCGGCCGGTCTTGGATCTCGGCTATTCAGCTTAATTGACTTGTGGCGCTAATGTTATGTCATGAGCCAAATTAGATGAAATAAGCACTGCATAAGCCAAAAAAAGATCAGTGTGAATTTACTGATAAGTTGTGTGCAGTGACAAAAGGATTAATAGCAAATAGGCTTGATCATTGAAGGAACATGAAATAGAATAGGGGAGGTTAAGTACAACTCAAATAACATCTAATCCCACAGGTTTCGAGAGGGGCAGTCAGGAATATGCACTGCAGTAAATTGACAGGGCACAGCTAGCAAGCTGGTGCCTGCCAATTCACTGCTACTAGTAGAACCATTATGATTGCCAGTAAAGTTGTCGGATTTGATCCACTTGCTTGAGCTGGGCTGGGGCTGTTGCGAGTATGCGTGTTACATACACAGGAAGATCTCTCACATACCTGGGTTGGTTGGGCTTGAGGAGCTTACAATGGGTGATGGTGGTATTGAATGAAGAATCGATTAGAACTCAGCTCTGCTGAGTCTGAAAGTAAATACATATGGCATGTGAACTAATTACTATGTATGTAACACAGAGTCTGCTCAACACTCCCCCTTGCTAAGCATATGGTAGATGTGTAAAGCATTAAAATGGAGGGCAGTACTTTTACTTGGTGGAGTTAAACTCCAGTCTGAGCTGGAAGTGGAATTCATTGAACTTGATGCGTCCAAGGTTCTTGGTGAACATATTGGTGGGATTGTCAGTCCCGGGGATATAGAATAGCTCCACTAGCTTGTGGACCATGACTGCATTGCAGATGAAATGGTATTTCACCTGGATATGTTTGTTGCGCTTTTCAGTCACAGGGTTTTGTGTGATGAATAAACTACCCTGATTATCGCCACAGATGGGGATAGGTTTCAGCTTATAGCCAAGCTCACCCATCATCTCATGGATCCACACACATTGACATGAGCAATCGCTCAGTGCCATATATTCTGCTTCAGTGGAAGAGACGGCAGTGGTTTTTTGTAAGTGTGAATTCCACAAAAACATACCATCGGCCATCTTAAGATAGAAGCTGGTTTGAGAGTGCACAGTATTTATGTCCTGTGCCCAATCTGAATCGGTACAGGCAAGAATGCCCTTTCTGGAGGAACTGTTATACAGGAGGGAATAATCCTGGGTTCCAATAAGGTACTGGCAGATATACAGAGCTCTGTTGAGATGTTCCTGTGATGGATTGGCTGACATGCATGCTAGTTGGGTAACCGCATATGCAATGTCTGGATGGGTGCCAATCATAAGATACAGCAACGAGCCGATCACGGTCTGAAAATGCATCCATAATTCATGTTGGACCAGGGCATTGTTCTTCACTGGGTAATAACCCTGTGGAAGAGGGGTAGGTGCGGATTTGGCATTGGTCATGCTGCATCACTCGAGCACCTTGTCAAGGTAATCCTTTTGGTCGATTCGGATGTTATGACCTTCTCAACGAATGTTCATTTGGAGGAATTTGGATGGCTCTCCGAGATCATGACATTCCCACTTCTTCATAAATGCAGCCTTGATCTTGTCTACAAAGATCTTATTAGGGCCGCAGAAGAGGGCATTGTCTACGTAGACTATCACTAGACAGATGTCTTTGCCTTTGCGATAAATGAAAAGTCCGGCATCGGTTTTTAACTGTTTGAAGCCGAGTTCCATCATGGATGCATCAAGTGCTTTCCACCAGGCTAAGCCGGCTTGCTTGAGTCCATAGAGTGCACGCAGTAGGTGGAGGACTTTGTCTTTTTGGTCAGGAGACATGAACCCCTTAGGAAACTCCATGTAGATTTCCTCTTCCAGTTTACCATATAGGTATGCAGAGCGTATGTCAAGCCTGGAAATGTGCCATCCTTCCAGGGCTAAGAGGGCAAACATACATCGCACCATCTCAAAATGTACAACTGGGGAAAAGACTTGGTCAAAGTCTAACCCTTCAACCTGGCTAAAGCCTTTGGCTACCAGGTGGGCTCTTTTACGACTGTCCAACTTTTGATCGAAGACCCAACAGTTTTTAATCATCTTACAGTGTTGTGGGCGTGGAACTACTTCGTAGACCTTGCAGTCCTTCAGCATTTGAAGCTGATCCTCACAGGCTTTAAGCCAATCCTTCTGCTCTGATTTAGGGAGCTTCTGGATGTCGCGGAATGTCCACTTGCATAGGTTGGGTGATGCCCCAAAGGTGGAATCATGTGGGATAGCATGATTGCAAAGGAATGAAACCAATGCATCTCCCCCTTCCCATGTGAGATGGTCAACATCATCCTCAGAAGTAGGAGATGGGGGGAGTCCACCAGGGACTGCAGGTGAGTCCGGAATCGAATCCAGGACTTGGGACAGGCCAGCTTCGCTGGTAAGATCCTTCCAGTGTGACTCACTTTCAAGGTCCCAGAGCTGTCATAATGGATGATGGTGCTCACTGAAAATGTTTCCAGGGTGCATCAGGGGGTTACGGAGACACTCACTATGCCTTGGGATAGGTGGGGGACCAGTAGGTGGTGGTCAGTGTGATGGAGGTGTCACTGGAGGAGGGGCTGGACTGGGTGTCCGGGTGCGAGGAGTGAGAGACGGAGAAGAAGATCTTGACATGCTTGGGCTCGGCAACAGTGAAGGGGAGGGCGAATCCCTTGAATACAAAGGGGACTTATTGCCAGAATCAGATTCCGACTTGGAACTCTCATCAGAACCAGCGGGAGCTGGAACTGGAATTTCTGGAACCTCATCATGGGTGTGAGTTGGTTCTGGGGGACCCGCATGGGGATGGTGTGGGGCAGATTGAGAACATCTCAGGAAGAGAGTCTCGTTGAAGATCGCATGTGCTGATGTAACAATGGCATTTGTTGGTGACATAAAAATAAAGTTTGAGTCACTACCAGGGGCAACGCCCAAGTAGATCATCAACTGCGATCGTGGCTGTAGCTTTCTGCCATGGCATTCTGCCGGAATGTGCACATAGGCACCACAACCGAATACCCAAAGGTGATTGATGGATGGTTTCTCCCCCTTAAGTAATGTCAGGGGAGTATCCCACTTCAGCCTAAGCTGTGGGGTCTGGTTATAAATGTGGGTTGTGTGAAGCAGAGCCCATTCCCAGTAGGAGGGAGGTAGGCAAGCATGTAAGTGCATAGCCTGTGCCTTGTCCATTAATGTATGGATTAGGTGTTCCGCACGCCTGTTCTGCTGGTGTGCATATGGGGCGGACTGTTGGATGTTAACTCTGTTGTCCTTCAGGAAATCCAGGAAGGTGCTGGAAGTGTATTCACCTCCGGCATCAGATTGCCAGTGTTTTATCATGGCATTGTACTGATTTTGGACAAATGCAAACCATTGTTTGGTTGCATGGAGTGTCTGATCCTTGGACCTTATCAAGGTGGTCCAGGCCATTGATGTAAAGTCATCATAAAAGACGACTGCATACTTATATTTTGAGTAAGACACTACCTCAAAGGACTTTAAGTCTGAATGAATCAACTCAAAGGGAGTGGTTGCCCACATCTCGCTAAGAGGAAAGGGATGATTTGGCTGCTTGCCGAGCTGACACCCTTGGCAGAGGCCAGTTTTAGATGGGATCTTCACATCAGGAAAACCCTTCAGGTGCTTTTTAGCATGCCTGATGACATCAGGGGACGAATGTCTGAGATGTTGGTGCATGAGCTCATATTCGATCTTAGAGGCAAGTGACAACATGCTGGAGGGCACATTATCAGGGAAAATTGGTTTGGCACGAAGCCAATACATGGTTTGTCCACCATGACTGTGGAACTCCAAATAAGCTTCCTTGAAGCACTGGTCCCAGATAGTAAGATATCTGGGCCTGGCATGAAGTGTGAGGCAGGTGTTCTGCAGGAGGGTGCCCATTGACACTAGTTGGACTGCACACAAGGGCATGTGCATGACAGGTGATAGGCAGCATATGTGGTTGCCAAACCTTAGCAAAATGGTACCTCTACCTATAATAGGTGATTGGCCATTGGCGGTGGAAGCCCATTGGGGCTGGTCAAACTTCTGATACTTGACAAAGTCAGAGCGATCAGGGGAGAAGTGAGCCGAAGCTCTTGAGTCGAGCAGCCACATGTCTGATGGGACCTTGTGGTTGTGCACTTTTTCCTTTCCTTTGCTGTCCTTACTGCATGTGTCACACTGTATGAATTCATGTGTAGCAGATTTATTAGAACTATCTACTACAGGAAACGTGTATATACAATTTACCTGCGGCAAATTTAATTGTGTGTCAGTACCTGATGTAGATGGGAGAGGGGATACGCACTGTGATGTGGATTCCATAAAGAAATCCTTGATGTATTCGTCATAGGCATCTTTGCCTAGACTGATGACATCCTCGTCGACCTCCATGATGCCAGTAGTTCCAGCAAGTGGGATGTCTGCGATCTGAGAGGAAAGCAGGGCAGAGAGGCAGTTGGAGAGGGATTGCTCCATGCAAGCATGCTTGGAGTGGCAGGATGCAACTGGTTCAAGGTTGCGGATTGTGGAGGAGGTCGCAGGGACCTCAAGGTGTTGTGCGAGTGACATGGTTTCCTTGGTTAGAGGAAATGCTGGCAGCCCATAGTGGGTTGCACTGGGCATATGTGTGTTGCAGTGGGGGTCAGGGACGGGTGACATAAACGTGGTGGCAGCAGGGGCGATGATGGTGGTGGAGGTGAAGGCGAAGGAGGCAGAGGCTTGTGCAGCCTCTGCCTGCTTCTTTTCCTTGCGGGTTTTCTTCTTCTCCTTCCACTTTTCCTCGCCCTTTTCAGAGTGGTTGCCCTTCTGCTGCTTCTGGTTGTTATTCCCCTTGGAAGAGGAACCACCGGGTGTCTGCTGTTGTTGCTGGGAGAACTGGGGTTCTCCCTGCTGCTGTTTGATGGCACTGACCTTGTTGGCCTGTTGGGGCTGGGAGTCCTTGGCAGGACGGTGCTGCACGTATGTTTGCCACGACACTTCTATTTGTTGGAAAATCTCCTCAATGGTTGGAACCATCTTGACAACGACTCCTGCCAAGTTGGTCTCGGGCTTCACAGCGGTGATGGCGGTGGCGATGTGGTTGGCGTACTTTGGGATCTTGGAGATCACGATCAATGACTTTATTTTGTTGTCGACCGGATACCCAAAGTCGGATAGCCAGGAGAAGAGGGTGTCGAGTTGTTGTCGGGGATCTGGAGGCCCATGAGGGCTTTAAACTCTGTGATGGTGGAGGAGATGGTGGGGTTATCAAACCTCTTTTCGAGTTCGATAAGAATGTTTTTGGCATGGTTGCCAAAGTCAATGCCACACTTGCAAACATGACGTTTGCAGGTGAGGGCGGTGGCACCAGTGGCCTTGTCATCATCCTTGTCCCAGGCCTCCTGCTTTTCCTTGGCACAATGGACTTCATCGGCCGGTGGGGTGTAAGCATGCTGGGTGATGTTCCCAGCAGTGTCCTTGATCTCCGCAAGGGCGACAGGGATGGAGGGTCAGAGCTTCATGATGCGGGAGTAAACCCCAATGGAACAAAGGTAATTGTCCATCTGGGACTGCCAGGCACAGTAGTTCATGCTGTTGAGCTTGACGATGGTGGAGAGGGAGGTGGAAGACATGGTGGTCTGGCAGGGGTAGACATTAGTATGGGTACTTTAAACAGGAAGTAAAAGGGATGGGGTAAAACTGTGTTGCTGAACATCCAGAGCCCAAAAACTCGGGGGACATAGTCTCCCCTTGTTTTTTGAGATGGAGAGCGGCTGCTCTGCGCGGCTTTTGCTTTGCAGAGCATCTGGTGGAACTGAATCTGCACAGACGGCTCGAACGTTCACCATTCAGGGGTGGAACTTAATCCACACCCTGAAGGCACCTGAATGGTGGGCAGAACTGAATCCGCACCGACCAACGGTCAGGTAAGGATGAGAGAGTGGGTGTCCTGCATAGAATGCTGGATGGCCACTCAGGGCTCATAACCTGTTGCAAGTATGCATGTTACATACACTGGAAGGTCTCTCACATACCTGGGTTGGTTGGGCTTGAGGAGCTTACAACAGGTGATGGTGGTATTGAATGAAGAATCGATTAGAACTCAGCTCTGCTGAGTCCGAAAGTAAATACATATGGCATGTGAACTAATTACTATGTATGTAACACAGAGTCTGTTCAACAGGGGCAAGGATTGAAGTTCAGAACCCACAGTGAGCCTGGAGAGGGACAGACAATGCAGATGCTTTGATCTGGTTGTGACTGGCACCATGATAATTCATGAATTAGTTTCACAATGAACATGGTAATGTATGAAGATAGTCTCACCTGCATCCATGTCATTCATAACAAAATTGTTGTCATTGCCTTCAAAATTGGTGGCAAGAGTGATGGCCTGAGAAGAAAAAGGTTGAACCATGGTGTAATGCATGCTTGAAAAAACTGGAACCACTCCTGAATTACTACTGGTGGCAATAGAAACTTCACCAAATGTAGGTTGTCTTGGAATGGCAACATTGGCAGCAGCAGTCTCAATGATTTCTACATCAGAGTCAGAATCTGAGCTGCTCATAGATGTGCCCAAGAGGAACTCCAGTGTGGGTGCTAGAGCTTCACCCTTGCCCTTGCTGGGTAGTTGTGCTGGACCTGTAGTGTCTGAAAAGGCTATGGTCTCCACCTGAGACTCATCTGACTCCCCATTGATGTAAGCACCATCCTTGACCTTTGCAATGGCATGGTCCCAGTCAGTGTATACAGATTGTGGGATGGTGACACAAGGGGCTAGCAGCATTACATTAAATTATTTCAAGACAATTAAATCAATGTAATATGACTCACCAATGACAATTGAACATGCACAGAACCCCCATCCTGTTCCCTTCACTTCTTCAAGTACCTTTCCTGTAATTGTAGTATGATCGAGAATAAAGTATTTTTTCCTTTCCAAGTGCAACAGAACCCAGTGGAAAGAATTTTTGGCAGGTTTACCATGGCATGCATCAAGCCACTGAAATATCTTTGGGAGAAGACAGTGTAGCCATGCATCAATTTCTTCCATGGTCCATGATGTCAGAAACTTGAGGTCTAGTAGGCTGTCTTCACTGATAACCAGACCATGTCAATGATATTCCTCAAGCTCAGACTCAGCAGGCTTTTTGCAGTTGATCAATTTTCCAGCCTAGTTTGTGCAGTGGTAGTTAGATGCTTGTGTTGAACAGACTCTGTGTTCCATATATAGTAGATAGTTCACACATTCATTGTATTTAACTTCAGACTCAGGGTAACTGAGTTTTAATTGATCTTTACTCGATCTCATCACCACCACCCTTAGTTGTGTCAACACCAACATTACCAGGTATGTGAGAGACCTTCCTGTGTATGTAACATGCATACTCACAACAGGTTATGAGCCCCAAGTGGGCTAGTGTGCAGCTCATGCCACCCTCCACTCTCTCATCCTTCCTGACCATTGATTGATGCAGATTCAGTTCTGCTCACCATTTGGGTAAACCTCAGGGATGCAGATTAAGTTCCACCCCTGGATGGTGAATGTTCAAGCTGTCCTGTGTGGATTAAGTTCTGCTGGATGCTCTGCAACATGAAAGCCATGCAGAGCAGCTGCTCTCCATCTCAAAAACAAGGGGAGACTATGTCCCCCAAGTTTATGAGCTCTGGATGTTCAGCAAGTTCATTCTGCTCCCTTTTACTCTTCATTAAAGGTTCCCATGCTAACATCTATTCTCACCAGACCTCAAAAATGTTGTCTTCCTCCCTCACTACTATCACCAAGCTCAATGGCATGAACTACCATGCCTGGCACTCCCAGATGGATGACTACCTTTGGTCCATCAGAGTCTACTCCAGGATCATGAAGCTCTGTCCCTCCATCCCTGTCACCATTGCCAAGGTAAAGGACTCTAATAGGCACATCATGGTCCAAGCCTACACTCCATTGGCCAATGAAGTTCACTGTGCCAAGAAAAAACAGGAGGACTGGGATAAGGATGATGACAAGGCCACTGGTGCCATTGCACTCACTTGTGACCGCCACATTCGTGAGTGTGGCATTGACTACAACAACTCCCTGGTCACAGTGTTTTCCAAGCTGGATACACTCTTCTCCCAGCTATCTGACTTTGGGTACCTAGTTGACAACAAAATAAAGTCGTTAATAATGATCTCCAAGATCCCCAAGTATGTCGACCATATCACCACTGCAATCACTGCTGCCAAGCTGGAAACCAACTCCAAGGAGGTCATCACCAAGACAGTTCCCACTGTCAAGGAGATTTCCAGACAAGTGGTGTTATGCTTGGTCCAGGTAGGAATGAGCATAGGCTCAAAGAACTATTGGTGGGTCAAGGGGTTCAAAGTATTTGGACAAGGATGCTTGCCAAAAGGTCAAAGGTTCGTCCAATGATGAGGTTGACAAAGAGGTTCAAAGAGGGTTGTCCAACAATGAGGTCAACAAAGAGGTTCAAAGGGGGTTGTCCGACAATGAGGTTAACAAAAGAGTTCAAAAGGGATCATCCAATGATGAAGTCGACAAAAGGAGTCAAGGGTTTGAGGAGATCAAGGGTAGATTGAGCAGGACTAAGCTGAAGATACATCAAGTATAGCAATGGTTTAAGTACTGCGAAGAATGGAAACCAATGGAAGGTCATGGAAGGTTTGTTACTAAGTGAAAGAAGATAGAACCTTCCATGAGAAGCAGAAGCATAGATAACAAGAATAGAAAAGCGGAAATGAAAGGTGTGTGATGAACACATTGTATGTTCTAGAGCACTCTAAAGGAAGCAAAAGATACTGGGTCGGGCCAGTCTATCATAACAACGAGAAAAGAAACGAACGTTGAAGAAACAAATCGTAACATTACCTCCGGAGTACATTCAAGGCTATGATGAAGAATAAAATCAAAAGAAAGAATCAGAAATCCATACATCTGTCTCCATTGGGGGAACCAGTCATGTTGGCATAAGCAGAGTCATTGTACCCTGGGTCATTATCGTTTAGGTCAAGGTTGGCAAGGTCTAAGTCTGGGGAAGGGTGATGATGATGTTGGCGAGGGTGAGGGGTTCAACAACGACGATGAGATGGAGGGGGGACTTGTCTAGGAACTGAACTAGAGCTAGAGGATGGAGGGTTGGAGAGTTGTTCAATGAGAGGTTGAGAAGGGGGTGCGATGCCAGAACATCTAGAGCAAGTGGAGGAAGCTGAGGATGAGGAGGCAGAGGTGACAGGGTTAAGGACACAGGGATGAGGATGTCGAGGACAGCAATGTTGGGGGTGGCCAGGATGATGACGAGCGCAGTGGGGACAGATGTAGTATGGGCAGTTGATGTGGATGTGAGAGAGTCGGTGGCAGTGGAAGCATGCCTGGCTGTAGAGGTAATGATCAGGGGAGAGAGGTATGTTACGTTGTCCATTCCAGCTGACTTTTGTGCATTCCATGATGGGTAGTTCCTCGAGAGTGAGGGGTTCCTCAGAGACTTCAGGGGATGGGTTCTGGTGGAGGTGGCGGTGTTCATCAGGTTCTCGGGTATAGCATAGAACGTCCTTAGCTAGTTTGTCCATTTCCAGTTGGTGCATGATGGAAAGGACAAGGTTGGTGAGTTCAGTGTGGGTTTCGTGGAGAGTGGTGACAAGTTCCGTGGGATAATCAAACATCTGGTTGGTGAGGGGGTAGAGACTGTGGATTTCTTGGAAAAGAAGGAAGAGGGTATCAAGGGGTGAAAAGGGTTCTAAGTGGGTGCGAAGGGGAGTAAGGAGATGGGGGGTTTCAAGGAGAAGCATGAGAGAAGATTGTTTGGTAATGGGAAAGGGGTCCAGATGGATGTGTTGGGTGTAGAGGGGTAGTTCAATGGAGATGACTGGGTTTGGGTTGAGAGCGGGGAGGTGTAGAGGGGGGGATGGAGGTCGAGGAATGCCCGGGTTATAATTAGTGGAGTCAAGGCCTTGGATACAGTAGAGTAGGGGGGTGGTCCAGCCAGTGGTAGCAGCGGTGGGAGAGGGGGATCTAGTGGGAGTGGACATGTTTGGGCTTAGTTTGATGAAGGGGAGGATGAAGGGGAAAGATGTGAGGATGGAGGGTTTTATACTCAGATAGGATTTCCTTGGCATGGTTGAACTCTGATTCAGGTAGCCAGGAGTCTTCTTCAGCCAAATATCCCTTCCATCGGACTAAGAATTTTCGGTTGTGCAGAGTTCCACAGTGTTGGATGACCTTTTCCATTTCATACTCTTCTTCTCTGTCGATAAGGTCAGGTGGAGGGGAGGGGAAGTTCGGTCCATGTATGTCGTTTTCGCAATAGGGCGATAACAGGGACACGTGGAAGACTGGGTGTATTTTCCATGTGCATGGGAGGTGGAGTTTATAGGTGAGGGAGGAGAGGACCTGGGTAATGGTAAATGGACCTTCTCGCTTGGGGGCGAACTTCGGATGGGAGATAAGGCATTTCAGGTTTTGGGCTTCTAGCCACACTTTATTGCCTTTATGGAAGGGGGTAAACTTCCCATGGAAACAGGATTTCATGACTTGTCTGGCAAGCTTGTGGGCCACCAGGGCTTCATCTCTGGCTGCAGAGAGGAGTTTGAGTTGTTCTTCGACTGCAGGGAGGTTGGTCTCAGCAATGATCATGGGGAGGGGACAAGGTTCAAATCCCATCATAAGGAAGAATGGGGACTTATTGGTGACAGAGTGAGGTCGGTGATTGTGTGCAAATTCAGCATGGGAGATGAGGTCAGACCATGTGGAGGGGGAATTACTGCAGAAGATCCGAAGGTAGGTTTCTACTTCTTGGTTTACCTGCTTGGTTTCTCCATCAGATTGAGGATGGTATGTGGTGGAGAGGGAGAGGTTGTATCCAAGGAGTCGTCTGAGTTCTTTTGCGAAGGAGGAGGCAAACTGGGGTCCACGGTCTGAGATTATTTTGTCATAGAGGCCAAATCTGGTGTAGACTTTGTGAAAAAAGAGGGAGGTGATTCCTTCGGTGGAGACGGATTTCTTGGTAGGACAGAGAATCACCCCCTTAGTAAGCCCATGGTTGACCATGACCAAAAGACTATCAAAGCTGGAGGAGATTGGGAGGTCCATGATGAGATCACAAGAGATCTGTCAGAAGGGAACAGGGAAGGAGGAAATGATGGGGGAAAGGGGTGGGGAGGTAGGATGGGTGTTTGCCTTGGAGGACTGGCAAGGGGCACATCCTTTGACATACTTTCACACAAACTGAGCAAGACCAGGCCACCAAAACTCAGCTGTGACAAGCTGACGAGTTTTGAGATATCCAGGATGACCAGCAGAGGCGTGATCGTGATGTTGTTCTACGATGGATTGGTGAAGGTCAGGGGGAACATAGATTCGTCCTTGGAAGGTGAGGACGCCAGCATCATATTGCCAGTCAGAAAGACGAGAGCAGAATCAGGTGGGGACGTCACCAGTGGTGGTTTGCAGAGTGTCAAGGATGAGGGGGTCAGAGGTGGAGGAGGTGGCCAGTTTGGTTTGGAGGGAGGTGTCAATGAGGTTTATGAAGAGGGTGTCAGGAAGAAGGGTGACATTGTCGTTATCTTTGTCAGTAGATGGGAGAAGGTCTGGGCGATGGGAGAGGGCGTCAGGTGCAGCGAGGGAGGAACCAGGGACATGAGTCAAATGGAGGTCAAAGTCTGAGATGTCAAGCAGCCAACAAGCCTGTTGTCAGTTGAGTTTCTGAGGTTGTTGGAAATACATAAGGTTTTTATGGTCAGTGAAAACTTTGACAGGGAAGGGGGATCCTTGGAGGTAGTGATGCCAGGTCTTAAGTCCTCAAATGACGGCGAGGAGTTCTCTATCATAGATGTTGTAGTTTCATTCAGCAGGGGAGAAGGATTGCAAGAGGTAGGAGCATGGATGCCAATCTCCATTGGTGTCAGTCTGGAGGAGGACTCCACCAGATGCATGTTTGGAGGCATCGGTGGCAATGGCAAAGGGACGTGTGGGGTCTGGGAGGTGGAGGATTGGGTGACCAAGGAACAACTGTTTGAGTTCATCAAAAGATCGTTGGCAGGTAGGAGACCAGTCCCAGGGTTGGTTTTTCTTAGTGAGATCAAGGAGGGGTCATGCAATGTTGGAGTAATTGGGGATGAATCGTTGGTAGAAGTTGGCAAATCCTAGAAAGGATTGGACATCCTTGACTTTGGTGGGGGTCAGCCATTCATGAATGCCATCTAGTTTTACTGGGTCCATGGCGAGCTCATCAGGACGTATGATCATGCCAAGGTATTCAACCTTGTTGGTAGCGAACATGCATTTTTTGAGTTTAAGGTGAAGATCTAACTTGGTCATGTGTTGAAGTACTTGTTTGGTTTGCTCTTCGCAGGTTTTGGCATTGGGGGAGAAGATGAGGAGGTCATCCATGTAGATGACTAGCCATCCTTCTGCGATCATATCATGGAAGGAGTCATTCATGAATCGTTGGAAGGTGGCAGGGGAGTTGCAAAGACCAAAGAACATGACTGTTGGTTTGAACAGTCCTTTGTGGGTGATGAATGCCGCTTTCCATTGATGACCATCTTTGATGTGGACATTGTTATATCCCCAACGGACATTGAATTTGGTAAAGGTTTTGGTGCCTTTAAGTTTATCGACAAGGTTGGATATGAGGGGAAGGGGGTAGGCATCGCAGATGGTATGTTCATTGACATAATGATAGTCCTGGCAGGGTCAAAGACCACCATCCTTCTTTTTAATGAAGAAGAAGGGGGAGGCTTGGGGGGAATTGGATGGGTGAATTTTCCCTGCTTTGAGGTTTTTGTCAAGGAATGCATCTGTAGCGGTTTTTTCATTGGGGGAGAGGGGGTAAAGTTTGCCAACTTTTGGGGTGAAAGAGTTGTCAAGATTGATCTCATGGTCATAGGGTCAGCTAGGGGGAATGTGGTCTGTTGCTTCTTTCGAGAAGACGGAGGAGAAGGTGGAGTATTCAGGTGGAAGAGTCACCTTTGGTTTGGCTTTTTCGGTGGCCATGGCCAGTTCAGTTGCCATAGTAAGTTTGGCAATGGTGGCAGAGGGAATGAATCGAGATCCACAGCGCATGATCCGGTTGATGATTCTGTTGTCATTAGCCTGTTAGAGGTATTGGGCTTCAGTGTCCTTTTTCATGTAGTTGTAGAGGTGTCCATCCCAGATGGAGTCGACTTGTATATGTTGAGGTGGGTGAGGGGTCAGTGTCTGGGGAGTAGGAGATGGTTTGGTGCGGTTGTAGTATATCTCCTTGGATTGGTCGGAGTCGAGGGGAATGGATAGCTCTTGCTTAATCCAGTTGATGGTGGGGTTGACTTGTCTAAGCCACAGGAGTCCAAGGATTATGTTCTCTTTTCCACAGTTGAGGATGTAGAACATGACATGGTGCATGAGTTGTCTGATATGGACATAGAGCGTGGTGGAAAAACGGATAAGACCGTTCTTGTTTGAGGATTGGTCGATGTTTTTAATGGCAATGGGGGAGGGGAGTCGTTCTTTTGGGAGATGATGTTTTTGGACAAAATCCCAATTGATACAAGAGATTTGTGCTCCAGAGTCAACAAGAGCATGGGTTCCAATGGCTTTTAAGTGCGATGTTTCAACGATTTCGATAGGGATTTGCATAGACTGCTTGGTAATCAACGATACAAGTACAGGAGCACACGTAAAAGAGGGAGAGCCTTGTATTGGGGAAGGTCTCTGTTCTAAAAATCCTCGTTGGGTGTGATGAAGGAGATCCTTGCCATGGTTTCTTCTTCATCATTGTCCTCAACTTCTACCAATCTTGGGACTTCTTCGACTTTTCTAACTTTCCTTTCTCTGGTTTTCTTTGGCTGGGAAGGGAAGTGGGGACAGTCGCCAGAGAGGTGTCCAGGCCTTTGGCAGCGAAAACAGAGTCCCTTGGAGATACAGCGTTTTCGTTCTTCTGGGGTCAACTTAGATACTTTGATAGCATCAACGTCCATGGCATCAGGATCTCTTTGGGGGTAGGAGGAGGAGGAGGGGGAGAACAAGTGGTAAGAGGAAGTAGTCTTGCCTCATTTCGCCATGTTGTCTGCTCTTCCCCATTGGGTGAGGAAGTGGGCAGCCTTGGCATACCATTCATCAATTTTGGTGGGGATGGTATCCATAGACATGATGCGATGCATGAGTTTGACGTAGATGCCAGTGGAAAAGTATCCGATGAGGACATTTTGATCAGAGATCCCGCTGATCTGGACATGGTTTCGGAATTCAGAGATGTACTTGGTGAGGTCAGAGAGGGAGGGCTTTCCTTCCATCTTAGTAGAAGAGAGCCAGGCAATGGAGAGGGCAGCAGTGTCCCTGTGTTCAAAGGTGGTATTGAACTCTGTAATAAAGTCCGTGTAGGTTCTGAAGCCTTTGTTTGTGCTAAGAGCGGCTTTTCAGAAGGAAGAAGCCCAGGTAAGGGCAGCTCTCTTGGTCATATATGAGAGTGCGAAGGCGATCTTCTTAGCATCTGTGGTATAGACTTCTTCATTGACAAGGAGGTAGGTTCGGATAGAGTCCAACCAGGTGGTAGCTTTGGCATAGTCGCCATCAAAGTTTTCAGGGGCGCCAATGCAAAGCTCGATTGGTTTCGAGGTCATGGTGGAGTGGGGTGGTTGTGGGGAAAGGAAGGGGGGAAGTGGGTGTGAGGGAACAAACTGACGAGGGGAAATGGGAGTGGAGGATTGGGGAGGGGGAAGGAGGAGAGGTCTGGTTATGGTAGGGGTGGGGAGAGGTGGCATTGGTTCTCTGGGAGAGACATCTGGGGCAGGGGTGAAGACTTTCTCGTCAGTGGAGGGGGGAGATTCAGAGGGAATGCGATAAGAGCATTGTAGTGCCCTTTCAAGGGCTCCTGGGGTTCGAGGGGAGGAAATGGTGAGAGACTACAATGATGGTAGCTCGAAAAGAGGAGCTTAGTCCTTTTGTTACACTTGGTCCAGGTAGGAACGAGTGTAGGCTCAAAGAACTATCAGTGGGTCAAGGGGTTCGAAGTATTCGGACAAGGATGCTTGCTGAAAGGTCAAAGGTTCGTCCAATGATGAGGTTGACAAAGAGGTTCAAAGAGGGTTGTCCAACAATGAGGTCGACAAAGAGGTTCAAAGGGGGTTGTCCAATGATGAGGTCAACGAAAGAGTTCAAAAGGGATCATCCGATGATGAAGTCGACGAAAGGAGTCAAGGGTTTGAGGAGATCAAGGGTAGATTGAGCAGGACTAAGCTGAAGATACATTGAGTATAGCAATGGTTTAAGTACTGCAAAGAATGGAAACCAATGGAAGGTCATGGAAGGTTTGTTACTAAGCGAAAGAAGATAGAACCTTCCATGAGAAG
>JBBPLE010000625.1:0-18415 GCA_038089675.1 Boletales sp. KT-2023b | reverse complement strand
CCTAACCCACATCCCTGGTACCTCTCTCATAGCACCAGATGCCCTCTCTAGCTGACCAGATCTTCTCCCACATAATGACAATGATAATGACAATGTCACCCTCCTTCCCAACACCCTTCTCATCAACCTCATTGACACCTCCCTCCAAACCAAATTAGCTGCCTCCTCCACCTCAGACCCCCTCATCCTAGATGCCTTATGTGCTACCACTGGCGACATCCCCACTCAGTTCCGCTCTCATCTCTCCGACTGGCAATATGATGCTGGTGTCCTCACCTTCCAAGAACATGTCTATGTTCCCCCTGACCTTTGTCACTCCATTGTTGAATGACACCATGATCACACCTCTGCTGGACACCCTGGATATCTCAAAACTCGTCAACTTGTTGCTGCCAAGTTTTGGTGGCCAGGCCTTGCTCAATTCATTTGTAAATATGTCGAAGGATGCACCCCCTGTCAATCTTCAAAAGTGAACACCCATCCCACTACCCCCCCCTCTCCCCCATCATCTCCTCCTCCTCCATTCCCTTCTGACAGATCTCCTGTGACCTTATCATGGACCTCCCTGTCTCCTCAAACTTTGACAGTCTTATGGTCATGGTTGACCATGGGCTTACTAAGGGGGTGATTCTCTGCCCTACCAAGAAATCCATCTCTGCCAAAGGAATTGCCTCCCTCTTTTTCCACAAAGTCTACACCCGGTTCGGCCTCTATGACAAAATCATCTCAGATCAGGGACCCCAATTCACCTCCTCTTTTGCAAAAGAACTTGGACGACTCCTCGGATATGACCTCTCCCTCTCCACCACATACCACCCTCAATCTGATGGAGAAACTGAAAGGGTAAACCAAGAAATAGAAACTTATCTTCAGATCTTCTGCAGCAATTCCCCCTCCACATGGTCTAACCTCATCTCCCACACTGAATTTGCACACAATCACTGCCCCCATTCCATCACCAACAAATCCCCATTCTTCCTCATGATGGGATTTGAACCTTGTCCACTCCCCACCATCATCGCTGAAACCAACCTTCCTGCAGTTGAAGAATGACTCAAACTCCTCTCCACAGCTAGGGACAAAGCCCTGGCAGCCCACAAACTTTCCAGACAAGTTATGAAATCCTGTTTCCATGGAAAATTCACCCCCTTCTGTAAAAACAACAAGGTTTGGCTAGAAGCCCAAAATCTGAAATGCCTTATCTCCCATCTGAAGTTCACTCCCAAGAGAGAAGGCCCATTTACCATTACCCAGGTCCTTTCCCCCCTTACCTACAAACTCTGCCTCCCATGCACATGGAAAATACACCCGGTCTTCCACACCTCCCTGTTATTGCCCTATTGCAAAAACAATGTACACAGACCAAACTTCCCCTCTCCTCCACCTGACCTTATCAATGGAGAAGAAGAATATGAAATGGAAAAGATTATCCAACACTGTGGAACCCTGAGTAACCGAAAATTCCTAGTCTGATGGAAAGGATACTCAGCCAAAGAAGACTCTTGGCTACCCAAATTGGAGTTCAACCATGCCAAGGAGATCCTATCTGATTATAAAACTCTCCACCCTCACATCTTTCCTTCCTCATCCCTCACACAGTCCACAAAATCCAAACATGTCTGCTCCTGCTAGATCTCCCTCCCCCACAGCGGCTACCACTGGCTGGACCACCCCCTTGCTCTATCATATTCAAGGCCTTGACTCCACTAATTACAACCGAGGCATTCCCCGACCTATGTCTCCCCCTCTATGTCTCCCTGCTCTCAACCCAAACCCAGTTGTCTCTGTCAAATTACCACTCTATGCCCAACATATATGTCCTGATGCCTTCCCCATCACCAAACAATCCTCTCTAATGCTCCTCCTTGAAACCCCCCATCTTATTACTCCCCTTTGTGCTCATTTAGAACCTTTCTCCCCCCTTGATACTCTACTCCTTCTTTTCCAAGAAATCCATGGCCTCTATCCCCTTGCCAACCAGATGTCCAACTATCTCATGGAACACATCGCTGCCCTCCATGAAACCTGCACTGAGCTGACCAACCTCGTCCTTTCTGTCATGCACCAACTGGAAATGGACAAGCTAGCCAAGGACATTCTATGTTATACCTGAGAGCTTGATGAACACCACTGCCTCCACCAGAACCCATCCCCAGAAGCTTCTGAGGAACCCCTCACCCTCGAGGAACTAGCTGTAATGGAACAAGCTGAAGTTAGTTGAGAGGGACAGCATAATGTACCTCTTTCCCCCAACCATTACCTCTACAGCCAGGCATGTTTCCATTGCCACCAACTCTCACATATCCATATCAACTGCCCATACTACGTCTGCCCACACTGTGTGTGTCACCACCCCAGCCACACCAAACATCACTGCCCTCGTTGTCCTCGTCCATGTACCCTCAACCCTGTAAATTCCTCTTCCTCCTCTTCAGCTTCCTCAACACACTCTAGGCATTCTGGCTTTGCTCCCCCACCCCCACCCCAACCTCTCATTGAATGACTCTCTGACCTCCTGTCCTCTGGTTCTAGCTCAGCTCCCAGACAGGTTCCCCTTCCATCCAATCGTCATCACCAACCCATTTGTCCTCATCACCATTGTTGTTGCCCATCTCCTGATCCTGAACTCACAGACTTAGACTTGAATGACAATGACCCAGGATACAACAACTCAGCATATACTAATATGACTGGTTCCCCTGGCGGAGATAGGTGCATGGATCTCTGATCTTTTCTTTTCATTTATTCTTCATCGTGACTTTGAATGTACTCTGGGGGTAATGTTACAATTCACTTCTTTTCTTGTGTTACAATAGACTGGCCTGACCCAGTACCTTTTTGCTTTCTTTAAAGTGCTCTAGAACGTACAATGTGTTCATCGCATACCTTTCATTTCTGTTTTTCTATTCTTGTTATCTATGCTTCTATTTCTTATGGAAGGTTCTATCTTCAATTGCTTAGTAACAGACCTTTCATGACCTTCCATTAGTTTCCATTCTTCACAGTACTTAAGCTGTTGTTCTACTCAATGTATCTTCAGCTTAGTCCTGCTCAATCTTACCTTGATCCCCTCAAATCCCTGAACTCCCTCATCAACTTCATTGTTGGATGACCTCTTTGAACCTCATTAACATTTATCATTAACCGAACCTTAGACCTTCTGGCAAGCTCTCTTGTCCAGATATCCTTGAACCCTTGACCCTGTTGTTAGTTCTTTGAGCCTACACTCATTCCTACCTGGACCAAGCATAACACCTAGCAGTAATCACCTAGGTCAAGGACAGGGGCTGGAGATAATGTACTGACATAAGTCAGGAGCTCCAGAGATGAAGATCAAGGGTTCCAGTGGACAAAGGTTAGTGGTTACATCAGATGACATCAAAGACCTCCCAGAAGGATTGCAGAGGTTCTGGATGGCTAGAGACTAAGGACAACTATGAGGAGGCACTGAGGCCAATCTTAGGGATGAACTCAGAGGAGGACGAGGGTTGTGAAGGTGAAAACCTAAGGTAGGAATTGCTTAGCATTACTGTACATGTTTGGCCAGTATTTATACTATGTAGTGCTAGTCATACTGAGTCACTACGAGTCAATGAATAGCCATAAGGCTGTGGAAACTAAGTATAGAGCTATGGTAGTCTGTGCAAAGGAGCTGCAATCAGAGGCTATGAGTGATGATGAGAAAATATAGAGAATAAATAGCACAGGCTGCACAAGTGGGAATGCATAGGAAATCTATCAGGGATCTCTAAGTAAAAATAGATAGTAAGTGTAAATAGACATGGTAAAGTCTAGAATGTGAAGAGAAATCAATGTTACCATGTCGCATAGCAAGAGAGTCAAAAGAAGATTGAGACAGATTATTGTGTAATAGGGGAAGAAAAGATAGGGGGGTATCACCAATCATAACATAAACCATGTCTTGGGTTTTTAAAGAGGAAGTCCAAGCCAATGTGGGCCCCCTCCCCAACTAGATGCACTCCTGTATTTATGTACCTCTCAAAGTGATTGAAATGCTATTTATCTCCCAGTTTTGATCCTGAGTGCATCTCAAGATGTTGGAACCTGAGCACTGGTGGACTCTGGTGCAAACATTTCATTTGATTGGCACTTTGCCAAGAGATGGAAATTACTCCTTGAATGACTTCCCACCCCCATTCCAGTATGCAATGTTGACCAAACTAGACATTGTAATGGTGACATCAAGTTCACCACTTATGTCCCAATACACCTTGACAACATTATTCAAAGACTCTGCTTCCATGTAATGCATTGTGGAAGAGAAAATGTTATCCTTGGACATCCTTGGTTGAAAGAAACCAATTCCACAATTGACTGGGCTAAAGGAATGATATCCATTCCTGATGGACAGGATCAAACCAAAGAACTCTATGCCCCTAAAACATCCCTCCAATCCATGAACCATACCCTGCTCAACCTGGATTGTAAAAAAAGCCTCCTTTGCTGATACTTGGACCAAGAAGGCCCCTCTGATTTCTGTGAAAGAGCTATGATGAATTGAATTACCCATCAAGCCATTAGATTTGAATTCCAACATCCCTTTGGGGAAAGCAATGTTTGTGCCTTCACCACTACAACCAAATTGGTCATAGAAGCCAAAAATGCCAAGAGTATGGTTACCCTCCCTCTGGAATATGAAAAGTTCAAGGAAGTCTTCTCCAAGAATGCCACTCATCGCCTTCCCCTGTCTCACTTCTATGACCACAAGATCAACCTTGATGAAACCTTCATACCTGTTATGATCAGTGATACCCCCTATCTTTTTTTTTTCCATGTTACATAATAATCTCTCTCAGTCTTCTTTTGATTCTCTTGCTATGTGACATGGTAACATTGATTTCCCTTCATATTCTAGACTTTACCATGTCTATTTATACTTACTATCTATTTTTACATAGAGATCTCTGATCCCATTCCTATGTGTTTCCTTTCATGCAGCCTGTGCTATTTATTACTCCTATTTTCCCATCATCACACATAGCCTCTGATTGCAGCACCTCTGCACAGTATTGCATAGCATTATACTTAGTTTCTGCAGCCCCATGGCTGTTTGTTGACTCTTGGTGACTCAGTATGACTGGCACCCCCTAGTATAAATACTGGCCATTCATGTACAGTAAACTCCAAGCAATTCCTACCTTAGGTTTTCACCTTCACCCTCAGTCCTCCTCTTGAGTCATCCCTAAGCTTGGCCTTAGTGCCTCCTCATTGTTGTCCTTCACTCTTAGCCACCCAAAACCTCTGTGATCCTTCTGGGAGATCCTTGATGTCATCTGATGTAAGAACACACCTTTGTCCACTGGAACCCTTAGTCTTCATCTCCAGAGTCCCTGACTTATGTCAGTACATTATCTTTGGCCCCTGTTCTTGACCTAGGTGATTATTGTTAGGTCTACACTTGTCCCTACCTGGGCCAAGTGTAACAAAAGGAATTGCTTCTTCTTGATAGGACTACTATCTAGTAGATCCCACCATTTCACACCAGTGCCCCAGAAACCCTAGGCCTTCAGGCAACCTTCGCACCCCAGATTCACACTTCTACCAGGAATGCATTCAAGAAACCCACCCCTCAGACTCAGACTCCTTGCACCACACCACCCCAGCACCCACAGATATAGAAGACAAAGATCTCTACATCCCAGCCCACGAGAACCCCATCGACACCCACTTATCCAATGAACTCTCAGCCCAATTATCCTTAACTAGGATACCCACACCCCCCTCCCCATTAACTCTCACCTGTCACCTCCACTTTACTGGAGGAACCATCCCATCCACAGTCACCCCCACACCAGTCCCCCACCCACAGATTCTACCCCCATTTCTTCCCCCCACAGAACCATCATCCCCCATTCCCTCAGTCAGCATGAGTGACCAAGCACCTCCCCCTCACAAACCCATAGAACTTCACATCACCCCTCCTGACCATTTTGATGGAAGCTATGCCACAGCCAAAGCCTGGCTAGCTTCAGTAGCATTCTACTTCATGGTCAATGAAGAAGTATACAACAATGATACCAAGCAAGTGGCATATGCTCTCTCATATGACCAAGGGATCTGCCACCACTTGGGCAGCAACCTATTGCATTAAAACTATAGTCAACAAAGAAGAAATCAAATGGGATGACTTCAAGGAAGCCTTTGAGACCACCTTCTACCACTATGACAGCAAAGCTGTATCCATCACTGCCTTTAATTCATTATGAATGAAAGGGAACTCTATGGCCGACCTCACCCAATACATTGCTGAATTCAGAAATCATGTTCAGATCTCTGAAATCTCCAATGAAAATGTCCTAATCAGGTACTTTGCCACTGGAGTTACAGTAAACCTCATGAAATGCATCATGTCCATGAACACTGTACCAACCAAGATCGAGGATTGGTACAACAAGGCTGTCCATTTCCTTAGCCAATTCCAGAAAGCTGATGACATCACATGCTCCAGCAGAAACCCTTCCCACACCCTGTACCATTCCTTCCAATCACACTCCCACACTTGACCCACACAAAACCCTAATGCAATGGATGTTGATGTCATCCAAATTGGGAGATTAACACCAGAGGAACATAAGTGATGCTTTGAAAAGGGGTTATGTCTCCAATGTCATCAACTGTTACAATTCACTTCTTTTCCTGTGTTACGATAAGACCAGCCTGACCTGGTACCTTTTCACCTTTCTTTAGAGTGCTCTAGAATGTACAACACATTTGTCGCACACCATTCATTTCTGTTCTCTATTTTTGTTATCTCTGCTTCTCTTTCTCATGGAAGGTTCTATCTTCATTCACTTAGTAACAAACCTTCCATGACCTTCTATTAAGCTCCATGACCTTCTATTAAGCTCCATTTCTTGCAGTACTTAAGCTGTTGTTATACTCGATGTATCTCCAGCTTAGTCCTGCTCAATCTTACCTTGATCCCCTCAAATCTCTGAACTCCTTTGTTGACTTCATCATTGGATGACCTCCTCAAATCCCTCTGAAATCCTTCATTGACTTCATTGTCAGATGACCCCCTTTCAATCTCATTGATGTCTATCATTGACTGAACCTTTCACCTTCTGGCAAGCCCTCTTGTCTGAATACCTTGAACCCTTAACCCCATCATTAGTTCTTTGAGTCTACACTTGTTCCTACCCAGACCAAGCATAACAAAAGGACTAAGCTTCTCTTTTCAGGCTACCATCATTGTAGTTTCCCACCATTTCCTCTCCTCAAACACCCGAAGCCCTTGAAAGGGCACTACGATGCTCGTATCAAGTTCCCTCAGAATCCCCCCCCTCCACTGAACACTCTAACAAGGACTTCAATGTCCCCCTTGAATCCCTTGAAGAAATCTTTGTCCCTACCCCAGATGTCTCTCTTAGGGAACCCACACCACCTCTCCCCACCCCCACTGTAACCAGACCTCTCCTCCTCCCCCCCCAACCCTCTACCCCCATTCCCCCTCATCAGTTCATTCCCTCACATCTGCTTCCCCCTTTCCTCCCACTGCAATCACCTCGCTCCACCATGATATTGAAACCAGTCAAACTTCACATTGGTACCCCCAAATACTTTGATGGCAACTATGCCAAAGCTATGATCTGGTTGGACTCTGTCTGAACCTACCTCCTTGTCAACAAAGAAGTCTATACCACCAACGCTAAGAAAATTGCCTTTGCCCTCTTGTATATGACCAAAGGAGCTATTCTTACTTGGGCCTCCTCTTTCTGAAAGACTGCCCTCAATGCCAACAAAGGCTTTGGGACCTATAAGGACTTTATAAAAGAGTTCAACACCACCTTCTAACACAGGGACACCACTGCCCTCTTCATCACCTGGCTCTCCACTACCAAGATGGAAGGAAAACCCTTGCTCTCTGACCTCACAAAGTACATCTCCGAATTCCAAAACCACATCCAGATCAGCAGAATCACTGACCAAAACATCCTCATCAGATACTTCTCCACTGGCATCTACATCAAACTCATGCTCCACATCATGTCTATGGACACCATCCCCACCAAAATCAATGAGTGGTATGCAAGGCCACCCACTTCCTCATCCAATGGGGAAGAGCCAATGACATGGCGAAACAAGGCAAGACAAACCTACCCTACCATTTGTTCTCCTCCTCCTCCTCCTCCCATCCCCAGAAAAACCCTATGCCATGGACATCAATGCTATCAAAGTATCCAAGTTGATCCCAGAAGAATGAAAATGCTGTATTGCCAAAGGACTCTGTTTCCACTGTCACAAACCTGGACATCTCTCAGATGATTGCCCCCACTTCCCTTCTTAGCCAAAGAAAGCGGGAGAAAGGAAGGTTAGGAAGGTCAAAGAAGTCCCAAAACTAGTAGAAGTCGAGGATGATGATGATGAAGAAACTTTGGCTAGGATTTCCTTCATTTCACCCAACAAGGATTTTTAGAACAGAGACCTTCCCCAATGCAAAGCTCTCCCTCTTTTACATGCACTCCTGTACTTGTATCATCGATTACCAAGCAACCCATGCAAATCCCCATCAGAATTGTTGAACCATTACACCTAAAAGCCATTGGAACCTGCGCTCTCATTGACTCTGGAGCACAAATCTCTTGCATTGACTGGGACTTTGTTCAGAAACATCATCTCCCAAAAGAACAACTCCCCTCCCCCATTGCCATCCAAAATATTGACCAGTCCTCAAACAAAAATGGTCTTATCTGTTTCTCCACCATGCTTTATATCCACATCGGTCAACTCACACATTGTGTCACATTCTACATCCTTAACTGTGGAAAAAAGAACATAATCCTTAGACTCCCCTGGCTTAAACAAGCCAACCCCACCATTGACTGGATCAAGTGAGAGCTGTCCATTTCCCTCAACTCCGACCAATCCAAAGATCTCTACTACAACCATACCAAACCACCCCCTACTCCTCAAACACCAGCCATCCACCCACCCCGTCATGTACAGGTTGATTCCATCTGGGATGGACATCTCTATGACTACATGAAGAAGGAAACTGAAGCCCAGTACCTCCTATAAGCCAACAACAATCGCATCATCAATCAAATCATCTGTTGTGGATCCTGCTTCATCCCCTCTGCCACCATTGCTAAACTCACAACATCCATGGAACTGGCTATGGCTGCTGAAAAAGCTAAGCCAAAAGCAATTCTCCCACCCAAATACTCTACCTTCTCCTCCGTCTTCTCCAAAGAAGTGACTGACCATGTTCCCCCTAGCTGACCCTATGACCACGAAATCAACCTTGACAACTCCTTCACCCCAAAAATTGGCAAACTTTACCCACTCTCTCCCAATGAAAAGGCAGCCACAGAAGCTTTCCTTGACAAGAACCTCAAGGCAGGAAAAAGTTGTCCATCCAACTCCCCTCAAGCCACACCCTTTTTCTTCATTAAAAAGAAGGATGGTGGCCTCCATCCTTGCCAAGACTACTGATATGTCAATGAACATACCATCCACGATGCCTACCCTCTTCCCCTCATATCCAACCTTGTTGATAAACTCAAAGGTGCCAAGACCTTTACCAAATTTGATGTCCATTGGGGTTACAACAATGTCCATATCAAAGATGGCCACCAATGGAAAGTGGCATTCATCACCCACAAAGGACTATTTGAACCAACAGTCATGTTCTTTGGTCTTTGCAACTCCCCTGCCACCTTCCAGCACTTCATGAACAACTCCTTCCACAATATGATTGCAGAAGGATGGCTAGTCATTTACATGGATGATCTCCTCATCTTTTCCCCTGACACCAAAATCCATGAAGAACAAACTAAATGAGTACTCCAATGCATGACTGAGTTAGACCTTCACCTCAAACTCAACAAATGCAAGTTTGCTACTGACGAGGTTGAATACCTTGGCATGATTGTTTGTCCAGATGAACTTGCCATGGACCCAGTAAAGCTGGATGGCATTCATGAATGGCCCACCCCCACCAAAGTTAGAGATGTCCACTCCTTCTTAGGATTTGCCAACTTCTATCAACATTTCATTCCCAACTACTCCAACATCACATGCCCCCTCCTTGACCTTACAAAGAAAAACCAACCCTGGGAATGGTCTCCCAGTGGTCAACAGTCCTTCAATGAACTCAAATGATTGTTCCTTGCTCATCTGATCCTCCATCTCCCTGACCCTGCCTGCCCCTTTGCCATTGCCACTGACACCTCTAAATACACCTCTGGAGGGGTCCTTCTCCAAACCAATGCCAATGGTGAATGGCACCCATGCTCCTACCTCTCACAATCCTTCTCCCCCACCAAATGAAACTATGATATCTATGATAGAGAACTCCTCACCATCATTTGCAGCCTCAAAGCCTGGTGCCACTACCTCCAAGGATCCCCCTTCCCTGTCAAAGTCTTCACAGATCACAAAAACCTCACATACTTCTGCCAACCTCAGAAGCTTAACCAACGACAGGCTCATTGGTTACTTGACATTTCAGACTTTGACCTCTGCCTGACCCATGTTCCTGGTACCTCTCTTGCAGCACTGGATGCCCTCTCTTGCTGACCAGATCTTCTCCCACCCACTGATGATGACAACAACAATGTCACCCTCCTTCCTGACACCCTCTTCATCAACCTCATTGACTCCTCCCTCCAAACCAAACTGGCTGCCTCCTCTGCCTTGGACCCCCTTGTCCTGGATGCCCTACATGCTACCACCAGTGACATTCCTGCTCAGTTCTGCTCTCATCTCTCCAACTGGCAATACGACACTGGCATTCTCACCTTCCAAGGACACATCTATGTTCCCCCCAACCTCCATTGCTCCATTGTTGAATGCCACCATGATCACACCTCTGCTGGACACCCCAGATATCTCAAAACTCACCAACTTGTCACTGCCAAGATTTGGTGGCCAGGCCTTGTTCAATTTGTTCACAAATATGTTGAAGGATGCACTCCCTGTCAATCTTCAAAAGCAAACACCCATCTCACTGTTCCCCCCCTCTCCCCCATTGTCTCTTCCTCCTCCATTCCTTTCCAACAGATCTCCTGTGACCTTATCATGGACCTTCCTGTTTCCTTGGGCTTTGACGGTCTTTTGGTTGTGGTTGACCATGGGCTTACTAAGGGGGTGATTCTCTGCCCTACCAAGAAATCTGTCTCTGCCAAAGGAATTGCCTCCCTCTTTTTCCACAAAGTCTACATCTGGTTTGGCCTCTATGACAAGATCATCTCCGATCATGGCCCCCAGTTTGCCTCCTCCTTTGCAAAAGAACTTGGACAACTCCTTGGATACAACCTTTCCCTCTCCATGGCATACCACCCTCAGTCTGATGGAGAAACTGAATGAGTAAATCAGGAAATAGAAACCTACCTTCAGATCTTCTGCAGCAACTCCCCTTCCACATGGTCCAATCTCATCTCCCATGCCAAATTCACACACAATCACCATCCCCATTCTGTCACCAACAAATCCCCATTCTTTCTCATAATGGGCTTTGAACCCTGTCCCCTTCCCACCATCATTGCCAAAACCAACCTTCCTGCAGTCGAAGAATGACTCAAACTCCTCTCTGCAGCTTGAGATGAAGCCCTGGCAGCACATGAACTTGCTAGACAAGTCATGAAATCCCATTTCCATGGAAAATTCACTCCCTTTCATAAAGGCAACAAGGTTTGGCTAGAAACCTGAAATCTGAAATGTCTTATCTCCCATCCAAAGTTCACTTCCAAGCAAGAAGGCCCATTTACCATTACCCAGGTCCTCTCCCCCCTTACTTATAAGCTTCACCTCCCACACACATGGAAAATACACCCAGTCTTCCATGCCTCCCTGTTATCGCCCTATTGTGAAAATGATGTACATGGACTGAACTTCCCCTCCCCTCCACCTGACCTTATCAACAGAGAAGAGGAATATGAAATGGAAAGGATCATCCAACACCATGGAACCCCAAATAACTGAAAATTCCTAGTCTGATGGAAGGGATACTCAACTGAAGAAGACTCATGGCTAACCAAATCAGAGTTTAACCATGCCAAGGAAATTCTATCTGACTATAAAACCCTTCACCCTCATGTCTTTTCTCCCTCATCCCCCACATCATCCACAAAACCCAAACATGTCTGCTTCCACTAGATCCCCCTCCCCCACCACAGCTACCACTGGATGGACCACCCCCCTGCTCTATTGTATTCAAGGTCTTGACTCAACTAATTACAATCCAGGTATTCCCTGACCTACATCTCCCCCCCTGTGTCTTCCCACTTTTGACCCAAACCCAGTCATCTCTGTCGAATTACCACTCTATGCCCAGCACATCCATCCTGATCCTTTCCTGTCACTGAACAATCTTCCCTGATGCTCCTTCTTGAAACCCACAATCTTATTACCCCTCTTCATGCCCATTTAGAACCCTTCTCCCCCCTTGATATGTTACTTCTTCTCTTTCAAGAGATCCACAGCCTCTACCCCCTTGCCAACCAGATGTCTGACAAACCCTCCATCCTTGTCACCATTGTCATCGCCCTTCTCCTGATCCAGAACATGCTGACCTAGATCTGAATGACAACAACCCAGGATACGACAACTCGGCATATGCCAACATGACTGGTTCCCCTGGCAGAGACAGGTGCATGAATCTTTAATTCTTTTCTTTGATTCATTTCTCATTGTGACTTTGAATGTACTCTGGGGGTAATGTTACAATTCACTTCTTTTCCTGTGTTATGATAAGACTGGCCCAACCCGGTACCTTTTCGCCTTTCTTTAGAGTGCTCTAGAATGTACAATGTGTTCGTCGCACACCATTCATTTCTGTTCTCTATTTTTGTTATCTCTGCTTCTCTTTCTCATGGAAGGTTCTATCTTCATTCACTTAGTAACAAACCTTCCATGACCTTCTATTAAGCTCCATTTCTCACAGTACTTAAGCTGTCATTATACTCGATGTATCTCCAGCTTAGTCCTGCTCAATCTTACTTTGATCCCCTCAAATCTCTGAACTCCTTTGTTGACTTCATCATTGGATGACCTCCTCAAATCCCTCTGAAATCCTTCATCAACTTCATCATCAGATGACCCCCTTTTAATCTCATCGACATCTATTGTTGACTGAACCTTTGACCTTCTGGCAAGCCCTCTTGTCTGAATACCTTGAACCCTTAACCCCATCATTAGTTCTTTGAGTCTATGCTTGTTCCTACCCAGACCAAGTGTAACATCAACCTGGACATAACACAAACAAATGCACCAAGTTCCCTAGTCATCCTGCTCCTAGAAACATCCATCAAACTACCACTACCACCACCATAGAAGAAATCAAAGAATGCAACAATGATGACATGGAAGTCAACCATGTCTTGGGTTTTTAGAGAGGAGGTCCAACCCAACATGGGCCCCCTCCCCAACTAGATGTGCTCCAGTACTTATCTCTCAAAATGATCAAATGCTATTTATCTCCCTGTTTTGATCCTGAGCACATCTCAAGACATTGGAACCTGAGCACTGGTGGATTCTGGTGCAACCATCTCTTGCATCAATTGGCATTTTGCCAAGTGATGGAAACTCCCCCTCAAAAGGCTTTCTACCCCCATCCCCATCAGAAATGTTGATCAAACCCAAAATTGGAACAGTGACATCAAGTTTACCACCTATATCCCAATACACCTAGACAACATCACTCAAAGAATCTGCTTCCACATAATGCACAGTGGAAGGGAAAACATCATCTTAGGACACCCTTGGTTGAAAGAAACCAACCCCATGATTGATTGGACCAAAGGAACAGTATCAATCCCTGACAAACACAATCAGACCAAAGAACTCTACGCCCCTAAAACTTCCCTCCAACCTATGAACCATACTCCTTTGAACTTAGATCAAAAAGAAAGTCTTCTTTGCAGATACCTAGACCAGGAAGGACCAGGTGATTTCTGTGAATGTGCTCTGATGAATTGGATTACTCACTGCACTGCCCAATTTGGATTCCAACACCCCTTTGGGGAAAGCTATGTCTGGGCTTTCACCACAGCAACCAAATTAGCCATTGAGGCTAAAGATACAAAAGACACTGTCACCCTTCCCCCAGAATATAAAGAGTTCAAGGAAATATTCTCTGAAAACACTGCTCATTGCCTTCCCCCTTCCTGATCCTATGACCATGAAATAAACCTAGATGAAACCTTCATGCCCAAAGTTTCTAAAATCTACCCCCTCACCCCCAAAGAATGGAAAGCCACAGATAACTTCATTGACAAAAATCTCAAATCTGGCAAAATCCATCTGTCCAATTCCCCACAAGCATCCCCTTTCTTCTTTGTCAAAAAGAAGGATGGAGGATTACATCCTTGCCAAGATTACTGATGCCTCAACGAACATACTATCAAAGATGCCCTTCCCCTGATTTCCAACCTCATTGACAAACTCAAGAATGCCAAGGTCTTCACCAAATTCGATGTCCAATGGGGATACAACAACATCTGGATTAAAGATGGACACCAGTGGAAAGCAGTATTCATTACCCACCAAGGACTCTTCAAGCCAACAGTCATGTTCTTTGGCCAATCCAATTCCCCCCCCACATTCCAACATTTTATGAATGACTCTTTTCAAGATATGATTGCTGAAGGATGGTTGATGTTACACTTGGCCTGGGTAGAGACAAGTGTAGACCTAATGATAATTGCCTAGGTCAAGGACAGGGGCTGGGGATAATGTACTGACATAAGTCAGGGACTCCAGAGATGAAGACTAAGGGTTTCAGTGAACTAAGGTGTGTTTTTATGTTAGATGATGTCAAGGATCTTCCAGAAGGATCACAGAGGTTCTGGGTGGCTAAGGACGAAGGATGACAATGAGGAGACACTAAGGCCAAACTTAGGGATGACTGAGAGGAGGACTGAGGGTGAAGGCAAAAACCTAAGGTAGGAATTGCTTAGAGTTACTGTACATGAGTGGCCAGTATTTATACTAGGGGGTGCCAGTCATACTGAGTCACCAAGAGTCAATGAACAGCCATGAGGCTGTGGAAACTAAGTATGATGCTATGCAAAACTATGCAGAGGTGCTGCAATCAGAGGCTATGTATGATGATGAGAAATAAGAGAAATAAATAGTGCAGGCTGTGCAAGTGGAAATGCATAGGAAAGGTGATCAGAGATCTCTATGTAAAAGTAGATAGTAAGCATAAATAGACATGGTAAAGTTTAGAACATGAAGGGAGATCAATGTTACCATATCACATAGTGATAGAATCAAAAGAAGACTGAGAGAGATTATTGTGTAATAAAGAAAGAAAAGATAGGGGGGTATCACTGATCATAACATTACCCCCTTTGTATGGCAAAGCCACTGGATTTGCTTTAGTTGAAAGTGACTTCCTCGTTGGTGACTTCCTTCTCTCCCCATCCATTGTCTTGCCAACCTGTGTAGTAATTGTCACATTCAAGGTTATGGCTGTGGAGGGATCCACATTTTTTGCAACCTTGATGGTTAATGGTGGAGATGTTATTGGGGTCACTTCCCTGGGAGTTGGAGCATTGGGGACAGGGGCAATGAGGGCAGGAGCAATGGGGATGTCCTGGAGCACGGTGTTTGCAGTGATTGCATCAGTGGTGTCTGAAATCAAGGGTTTTATGGCTGTGACATCAGCATTGGTTACAGTGGGAGTTGTTGGTAGTGGTGGGAGGGGGTGCTGGTATTTTGTCCCAGTTGGTGGTGGCTCCTGAGTCTGATAAGACATAACCAGTGTTTGGGTGCAGGGTGGGAGAGTGGATGCAGCAGGATTGGGTAGTGGAAGAGTTGCACCTGGATAAGTCCATGAGTGCAGCCACAGCTTGTAAGCTGGCAGGGGTGTGGCAGGGTTGGAAATCAGTGGTGATGGGAGGTTCATTTTCCTGGTTCTGATGGGAAGAATGGTGACAAAAAGGATGAATGGGGGTCAGGAAGTTGGTGAGAGAGGGGGGAATTCAGGGAATAAATGCGGGACATCCATAGAGGTAGGCTTGCCATTCCTTGGCAACAAGGTTGAGCATGATGGTAGTGATGGTTTTGGCAATAGTGCCATATGGCAAGATATGTTCAATCATATGACCAAATCCTAGGTGATAGAGGTTATCCAGTGCTTTTCTCTCAGTTGACCTATGATGGTCCAAAGAGGGGTGTTGGTAGACCAGTAAGTAATGGATAAGTTTTGGATGAGGGAGAATGTTTCATCGAATATAATGACAGCAGAGATAATTTCAGGAGACATGATATATGCTGGGTGTTGCTCCAATGCAGTTCTAGGGGCTTCCTGGGAAAGGACATGGGTGAAAAGGATATGGCAATTGGTACATCTGAGACAGTAGACATGGACAGGGATGGATGGGGGAAATGGGGGAAGCATAGGGAGCCCTGGAGGGGAAGTGGGGGTAGATGGAGCTGGGGTAGGGGGTTTGATGACTGGGGAAGTAGGGAGGTCATGGAGCATGGTGTTGGGGATATGGAGGGCAATCTGGAGGATTTGTTCCTCAATGAAGGTGGAGGCAGAAGGGGGTAGGATGGGGGAAGTAGAGGGGGAGCTAACTAGGGGAGGAGTGGGGGATCTGGACAAAATAGAGATGGGGGAGGTGGCAGACATTGTTAGACTATGGTTTGGGAACTGAGGTGCAAGTGCGTTTGGATGAGTTGGGTGATGAAGAAGGGTTTTTGGAGGTAAGTGTTTTATAATCATTGAGGAGGTTCTGTGCATGTTTCAACTCCTGTTCTGGGAGCCATGAGTCATCCTCTGGCAGATAGCCTTTCCATCTGACAAGGTACTGTCTCTGGGAAGGGTTGCCATGGTGCTTGATAATTCATTCAATTTCATATTCCTCTTCTCCTCTGATCAGATCTGGTGGAAGGGCTGGGAAGTTGGGGCCATGTATTTCATTCTCATAGTATTGTGAGGGCAGTGCTAGGTGGAAGACATTGTGGATTTTCCAGGTATGAGGAAGCTGTAGTCAAAAGATTAAGGGAGAACAGTTTCAAAGGCTGTCCCTGCAAGCCAAGGCCGACACCTATTTCGGCTATTTCAGCTCCCTCACCTCTTTCTGTAGTCACTGGCTCTTCCACATTTTTTTCCTTTTTTGTAAATGTGACCCTTCAAGTGTTGCTTTGACTCTCACTGTAACTACACCATTCCTCACTCAAAAATCACCAAAAAATCACCAAAAAATCACCACAAATCTCCAAAATATTAAAATAGGTGTTTGACCATCACATACACATTCTGTCCTGTGAGTGGCATGATATATGATATATATGTTGTGTTTTTTTCTCTGATTTTCCCTGATCTGATAACAGATCAACACTGATCACACTGATCTGTGTATAAACTTGGGCTATTGCATTTGAATTGTCATTGGTGTGTATTATTTGATTCCTGATTGCCATCTAATTCATTCTCACAGTCTTCTCTCTGCCTCTCTGGTTATAATTTCATTGTATGTTTATAACACATGTCTAAAACCCCCTAATACTCATTAAAAAATCATTCAAATTTATCTCAACAGGTATAATCTATTTCTTAAGCCATCAAAGTCCTATTTGGCTGAATTTCACTGTAAGAATGTGCTTATTCTTTGACAAATCACTGAAATTTATTTATTCAAAGCCAATCTTGAGTTTGCCCTTCAAACCTTTGGTTCCCTTTGTTTCATCTAGGACTCTTCTTTTAAGCCTTTGACTGGTTTTTGTTTCACAAAAGCCACTCATCTTTATAGGCTCAAAAACATATTTGGTTGAATTTCTTTGTAAGAATATATTCATATCATTAAAATCCATCAAAAGCTTATTTATTCACAGCAAGTCTAGAGTTTATACTTCAAACCCCTCTCTGGTATGTGTCATTTTGTCCACATAATCAATCTCATCATGATATTTATAACATAATAGGCTGGTTTTTGCTTTACAGAAGCTGAAGAATATTTGGGAGAGTTAGATTTTGGAAGGGAAATCAGGTATTGTGCATGTAAATCCTTTTGCTTGCTCTTGGCCAGTTTGAGAGAGGTGGTTCACACTGAAGTACATATCAAGTCCCTACTCCCTGGCTTCTCAGATTCAACTCTGAGTGTTTGCTGGTTGTCTTGGAACCTCTGAGAGTACTACAGGGTAGAGATGTGTCTGGCAGGGCTATTTCAATAGCCAAGGAGGTAGACAGATTTCCTGCTCTACTTTCTTGCAGTTGCCATTCAAATTGTCTTGGGTGTTCTGCCTTTTGCCCTGTCATTCTGTGTGTTCCAACTGCCTGCTTCAATTTTTGAAGTTTGGATGTCACTGGCAGGGGTGGAGTTTTAGGGTTATTTGTACATCCTTGATCTTCTTTTCCAGAATAGGCTTATTTTTCCAATGTAAGTGATCTTTGTATGCATTTTAAAAGGTGATATGAATATAGTGTGTATTAGGGTTTCCC
>JBBPLE010000624.1:0-18432 GCA_038089675.1 Boletales sp. KT-2023b | reverse complement strand
CTAGAGCATGCAACGTGTTCGTCGCACACCTTTCATTTCTGTCTTCTATTCTTGCTATCTACGCTTCTATTTCCTGTGGAAGGTTCTATCTTTACTTCGTTTAGTCATTAACCTTCCATGACCTTCTATCTTTCGCAGTACTTAAGCCGTCGTCTTACTCGATGTAACTCCAGCTTAGTCCTGCTCAATTCTACCTTGAACCTCTCGTCGACTTATCGTCGGACGAATCCTTGAACCTCTCGTCGACTCATCGTCGGACAAACCCTTGAACCCTTCGTCGACTCATCGTCGGACGACCCTCTTTGACTATTCGGCAAGCACCTCTTGACCAAATCCCTCGAACCCTTGACCCTCAAATTAGTTCTTTGAGCCTACGCTCGTTCCTACCCGGACCAAGCGTAACACTTCTCTTCAGCATGACATACTTCATCGGCCGGAGGAGTGTAGGCAGCTTGGGTGATGTGCCCAGTGCTGCTGTCCTTGATCTCCAGGAGAGCTACAGGGATGGTGGGTCAGAGCTTCATGATGTGGGAGTAGACCCCGATGGAGCGAAGGTAGTTGTCCATCTGGGACCACCAGGCACAGTAATTCATGCCATTGAGCTTGACAATGGTGAAGAGGGAGGTGGAAGACATGGTGAGGGTCTGGCAGGGGTAGACATTAGCATAGGTACCTTAAACAATGAAGTGAAAGGAATGGGGTAAACCGCATTGCTGAATGTCCAGAGCCCAAAAACTCAGGGGACATAGTCTCTCCTTGTTTTGAGATGGAGAGCAGCTGCTCTGCATGGCTTTCACTTTGCAGAGCGTTTGGTGGAACTTAATCCACATGAACAGCTCAAACGTTCACCATTTGGGGGTGGAACTTAATCTGCACCCTGAAGGCACCTGAATGGTGGGCAGAACTGAATCCACACTGACCAACAGTCAGGTAAGGATGAGAGAGCAGGGAGGCTGTGTGTAAACACTGCCAGCCTGCTTGGGGCTCATAACCTGTTGCAAGTACACATGTTACATACACAGGAAGGTCTCTCACATACCTGGGTTGGTTGGGCTTGAGAAGCTTACAATGGGTGATGGTGGTATTGAGTAAAGAATTGATTAGAACTCAGCTCTGCTGAGTCCAAAAGTAAATACATGTGACATGTGAACTAATTACTATGTATGTAACACAGAGTCTGTTCAACAATCCAGAATCAGCACAACTGTTTGGGCTTCCATACTATGTTGCTATATTTAGATGCTTGTTGACCTCCATACAACACTCGCTTGGTTTCCTCTGGATGTAAGCCACTTGTCTACCACTCATTACTTTATGATAACACACTGTAGTATTTACATTCATTCTACAGAACCCACACCTGCTGTTAGGTGTCAGTCCACTAGTACTCATGAAATAACTTAGGGTATGTATAAATAAAGAGTGTTGGAGCATACATGATAGCGTTCTATCGTCATCATCAATGAATAGTACTACAGGCAAACATCCTTGGAATCCCATCAACCCACAGGCCCCATGATGTACGCCTCTTGTTTTTCATTAGAAAGGTCTACGAGCGTACGTTGTTTCGTTTCGGGGATCAAGAGCGTTGAAAATACACCCGACGCCATGAAAAAAGAAAGCACTTTGAAGCTACACATCCCCCATTGTGAGACAAAACAGTCCACGTAGAAAAAGACACGCGAGACTTACACTGTGTCTACCCCGCTCGTTCTACCAGAGCCTGAGGCGGCGAACAAGATTTGCGCGATGACTGCACCGAGCTTACCAGACGCGGCAGATATACCGTATGCAGTGCAGCGATAGCGAGTGGGAAAAAGCTCTCCTGGAACGATGAACGTGGTAGTATTGGGGCCAAATTTTTGGAAGAAATTGGCGATGCAGTAGAGGGCCACGAATGCCTTGCCAGGGACAGATAGCCAATTGCCAAAGCCTGTGAAGAGTCAGCCTGCAGTATGCAATACACGGGATCCATTGGCATACTCATGATCAAAAATAGAATAGTAACAATGATGAACCCCACCAACTGGATTGGCTTGCATCCCCAATTATCTATGAGTAGAAAGGACACAATAAACCCCGGAATATAACCACCGACAATTAAGACTACATTTCCGATACAGAGACTGTATAGATTGTTGTAGACATCGTTAGGAACACTGCCAAAGCCGATGGACGGCAGGATCGAAGGACTTTGAAGAGCGAGGATGTAAAAAGCAATCTGTATACGAGTCAGAATATGATAGATAGGGTCCGTCCCATGTTCTCACACCGAGTGCAAACCACGAATATGCCGTGCCAACCAAAACCTTCCAGTTCTGCGACTTTGAAAAATAGGTGACGAAGTCTCTCCAAGATGCCCGAGGAGCCGCAACGCGTGGCTCATAAAAAGAATCATCATCTGCATAGACGTTGTACATTCTGGCCTCCAGGGCGCTCTGAATATCACGAGTTGCTCGACCGATATGGCGTTCAATGTCCATCGTGAATCGAGGCGTCTCTGGAACAGCGAGACGGAAATAAAGCGTGATCATTGCAGGAATGCATCCGAGGCCGATGAGAATCCGCCAGATAAAGTCCACATTATTGGTGTCCGAATCCTTAAATGCGGCTACAAGAACGAGCGCAACAAGAGAAGCAACGAACCATCAATGGAGGGGTGGAATTCGAGTGGTATCGAACATACCGAGTTGACCCAAGCCCTGAGAGGCGAATACGGCAGTCATCATACGACCGCGAGTTCTGGTGGAAGCAAATTCGGAGCAAATGATGGCGCTTAATGGGTAATCACCCCCAATGCCGACGCCAAGCTAGTCGACTCGTGTTTAGTATTATAGGCCACGAAAGGACTAGACACTTACGATTATGCGCCAGACAATGATGGTAGAGACAACGTTTATACCTGATCCCTGGCCAGAGACAGCTTGTCCAAAGGTAGCGACGATCATAATTATAAGCTCGATGCCGTCTACATCGACGAATAATGGATAATGGTCCGAGGCGCACAAGATAGCATGTCACTCACACATGCGCTTTCGACCGAGCATATCCGCAAGCCACCCAAACAAGAGCTGCCCAATCAGATTTCCGACAGAACTGGCCAGCGTGAGACCTGCGATTTGCCAGCCAGTGAGTTCAGCTGAGCAGTATGGTGTTAGAATTATCAGAAAGGGGTAATAAGGTATGCGTACTGAGACCATTCGATGATTGGTTATGACCGTATACATATCCTAGCATGGCCGCAGCAATACTAATGGCAAAAATATCATAACTAGAAAAATCAGAGCAAGTCAGAACATGCCATACGACAGCCAGATTTGCTTACGCGTCCGTAAAGAAGCCAACGCCTGTTACCAAGCAAATCTTAACGTGGAATCGACTGGGGGAACATATATCAGATGAAGGGGAAATAATTCAAATTGGTATTCAATCACGAGAAAGTGACATTGTCAAGCTCTGCTATAGCGATGCGCCTGCGCTCGTTGAGGGTCACAGCATCGTCCTGATTGGGGGAACCCAACCATGGTTCGGAGAGATGCTCCTCACCAAAAGCCATTCGGTGGGGCTGAGAGATAGTGCTATATCAGAATCAGCAACGGGGCGTTTTGTACTTTTCAAGGGTTGCACAGGATTGTGCACATGCCCTGGTGCACACATTTTTAAACGACAGAGAAAGAGTGGTCATAACCATTTTGTATTTGAAGGTTTCTGAACCAATGAATAAGACTGCATATGGTTAATGATTTAATCTGGATATAGACATTCCTGCTTGACCTCCCATATGTCCAACTCTCCGAGACAGGACTTGTTTTAGTAGCGGCCATGACACGTCGTTCAGCCCTTGCCAAGTCAAATGTATTTGATCCCGTGGAACAGCCATTGCCGCCGCAGTGGAGTTGGCAGCCGCTCAGTGCCTAATGTTAGCCTAGTACAGAACTCGGCAGATTGTGGTCTAATCTGATGCACTTACCTTGTGACTCGGCCTCTTATTGTGCCCTTCTGATGAGCATGGCGGTATGGTACAACCTTGGAGCGTGCAAAGTGATTGTGGTGATGAGAACAACTAAAGGAAACCACAGCCTCGGGGTACATGGGTAAGTCTGAGCAACTCTATGCCTTGTCCCATTTGAGTAAGACAAGTACAACAGAAGGAGAACACATCGCCTCGGGAAAATGTAAAACAGAATTCCACCAACACATTACCTTGATACCACAGAGAACGTAAACAGGAAAAAAAAACATGAGAGCATACACAACGTTAACCTAGCGACGACAAGCGTACATTCAAGTTCTCGTGAGATCCCTTGCTGTACATACGAGGATAAATGAAAATGGAGACATGGTAACAACCGCAAGGGGTGGGAAAGGTTCGAAAGCGGCTGGGAAGAATGGCATGGGGCCGCAATGCGGGGAGACATCGTGGTGATACAGAGGTGCATCAACCTTGATGGGCCTGATTATTGGAAAATTAAACCATCAATACAGTTAAATCAAATACAAACTTACCCAGACATTCATCCATCAGTAGAGAGGAGGCTACCATGAAGATTCAGTGAGAAACAGTCCCGGTCCCCTCGCGAGATGAAAGAAATCACCAACTGGCGCTCGAGGGATACCAGTGGGCAATCCAGCAAACAGCAGGACAACTGAAACAACATATCAGACAATCCCCCTCTAGCATGTCTTGCCAACTAGCGCCACCGTCTCTCTGTGATACCATGGGCGGCGACACTGCATGCCTCGCAGACCCGAAATCGATGAGTGCGGTAGTGCTCAACTCCCTTTCTCGATTTGCGGACCCAATCGAATTCGGTCACAATCCTGTCACCTTCTACACATTCATCGGGGTACCGTACACCCGAACGACGGCCTAAATTTCGGAACATGTCGCGCAACCCGTCATAGTCAGGAAGATCGGTGAATGAGAGCGACAGGGCATAAGTAAGCAAGAGGGTGAATTCGACAGGCAATGTGGCTGTCAGCGGAATTGTTGGTAATGGCAAGTAGGGATCCGAGTCTTGATGGGCGTCTGGGTAGTAAGAAGCCGATGATTGTTTGCGATGATGGCGACGATGTAACGGAGAAGGGGTAGGTGATTCTGATGGCCGTAACGGAGACTGTGCTCTCGAAGAGGAGCGTCGAGGGGTACGGGGTTGCGAATGCGAACGCGTGTGAGGACGACGCGGGGTGGTACGGGCGGTGAGAGGTCGAGATTTTTCGGCAATAGAATGTGCTGAGTCATGTTCCCCGTTTTCTTCTGGTTCTGGGGTATCGTTGTGACGTTGTTGTTCCTTCTTGTCCATCTGATGTTGATAAACATGATCTGGAGGTGGTTCAGGTAGCAGGGGTGCAAGGGCGTCTAATTTGGCCTGCAAGATGAGTTCCCAAGTTTGTGCAATGGTTGGTGCACGTAGTTTTCGCCAAGGCAACGTTCCACGTAGGAAATAAATGAGCATATAGGCGAGTGACTCGAGATCGTCGCGACGGGCGCATTCTACGTTGACCAGTGAGTGGGGTGATTAACTACGGAGATAGATAGGACAGACCAACGCCACGATGAGCATTCAAACTAGCAAACAGACTCGTTCCTACGCCATGCTTGCCCTCTTGTTTATAGTCGATGTGTTCGCCCGTTTTGGAATCCCTAAAGCGACGGGCGAGACCAAAGTCGATAACATTGACGATGGAAGCAGTTGGTGTTGATGGGAGGCCCATGACGAAATTGGCAGGTTTTACGTCGCGGTGTACAAATGAGCGCGAATGAATGAATTCTAGACGAGATAACTAGGCAACGGGAAATAAGCGTGGATACGAGGGGTGGGAGCGCATTAATATTGGCGTGGCGGTGGGGAAGAGAAAAAAAATACACACAAGTTGATCTGCGAGTAGGAGAACGGTCTTGAGAGAGAAATGTCTGTTGCAGAGTTTGAAGAGATCCTCCAGGGAGGGCCCGAGGAGATCAATGACCATGACATTGTAGTCGCCTTGTTTGCCAGAGTACATGATCCAGGGCACGCCTGGACCACCCATGAGTGACTTGTAGACCTTGGATTCCTGGCGAAGAGGTGAGGTGAGTGAGCGGGGAATGGCTGGTTCGAGCTTGATGGCGACTTCCTTGCCGGCTATAGTGTGCACACCGAGGAAGACGGAGCCTGCTGGAGATGAGACGGCGTCGGGGACACGTGCACGGACCATATACGCACCGCAGCCACCGTTAGCGATCTCCTCCTCGAGCCTGTATTTCCCGCCAAACGTGACCTCCATCGAGTCTGAGTGGTAGAGGGCAACCAAAAGAGTCCTAAAAGTTGAACCACCCTAATAGAGTTTTTCTGTTTTCGATTATGTAATCATAGGTCTTTGCACGTGATCGCGTCGTCGAACACAGCAAGATTACTTAGCCGACGACGCCAGGCTAATAGATCAGATCAGATCCAGTACGCTGTACAACAAGGCTATGTACTCATATGTGAGACAATACTGTGCAATTTCATATCCCTTACGCTCTCCCTTGACTTTTCAACAACTCCAACTCGTCCAACGCAGCCCCCTCTGGAACTCTTGGTAATTCCATACACCCGAGCTACCCTCTCCGTCAGTGACCTAGCCAAGCGCCGATGCGGTAAGTCAAGCAACGCGCAAAAATACCGTCCCGTCCAAATAAGCGTATTTGGGGTCGACCCCGCATCGTCCTTGGTCAGCGAGTCGATAACGAATCCGGCCTGACGGCGTCCGTCCAGCACATTGAAGCGCGCCAGTGCATGTTGTACTCTGCAGAGGTGCTCGTTCGGGCGGACGACCGCACCAGCAAGGATGAGGAACCACAGATTCGGGTTCACTGCAAACGGTGACGCCGCAGGATGGAGTGCACAGGTGGACGGTGTTGCTTGGGTGCCTGGGAGGGTGTTGGGATACTTGAATGATAACACATTAGCGAGCGGCGGGAGTGGCTGAGAATAATCCCCTTGAGAGCGAAATCAGGCCGACCGCGAACAAGCCACCAAATGATGCTCGTCAAGAAGTGTGCTCGAAATGCATGCGACAAGTATGCGCAGACTGGGGGAACAAACAATACCGACGTTGCGATCTGCGCACTGAACAAAAGGGTAAGATGTCTTGAGGGTATCAGTGGGCTGCACCTGGCACGATGTTCTGCTTCGTTTCCGTCCCAGCTTCCGACGCCATACACGAGTGTCGCTGCCCAGATAAGCTCCTCGAGATGCGCCTCTAGATCCTCCTAGGTCTCGATGTGACAATCCCAGATTTCGCCACAACTGTTGATAACTTCACCATCGCAGGGTGCTCGTGCTTATCAGGAACTTTGGATTCGAAGCGAGGGTCGCGAAGCATAAGTGACAAAATGCTCAGCGCCCGCAGACGCGATCCTGCCTTCGACAGCCATTCCGGTGCTAATACAGTACTGTCAGCCATGAACAATAGGATCGCCTGAAGGGAACCCGCCTTGTTTCTCCAGATCAGAAATGGGGGTCGTACGCGAGGGTGTAGATAGCAGACGCGTAATCAGGGTGGTTGCACCTGCAGGATGCACTGACGTCCATGCAAGACCTTCCGAGAAGGTGGCGCACAGTCAGTACACTGACTAACCAAACACAGCCGTATAATGATCCCATACCTTCAATGATGAGACCTATTATGCCAAACTCGGCCTCGTAGCCGACGTGGATGATAGGGTGAATGAGAACCTCGAAGAGCCAGTTCAGCATCCGAGGCTGTTCAGCGCCTTGCTGTGGCGTGCGGATGTTATAGTGGGGAGAGAAGATATACTTCTCGAGAATGGGGAGATTGTTGCCTCAGGCTCGAGGATAACGCGATGGAAATAATCGAGATAGGCAACGTAATAGCTAAAGATTGATGTTGGAATGACAGAAGAGCACAGAACATATACGATGCGCACTGGTCATTTCCCAGGTGGTCCGTAAAGTTAGCGTCGGTGATCGTGACCTTGTCAGGCACGACAAACACGACTCGCATATGGTCAAGATGGTATCCTGATATGCCGCGGTTATCACGGGCCTTGGGGCACCGAGAGCCAGTAGAGCCACTCACGCGTAATTCTGAGAATTTCTGACTAAGTCATGACAGGCCATGAATCCCACTCTGACTGAGGTCCGAATAGCCCGATATCCGCACATCATCGCTTCGGAGTCTAAAAAACAATGCCCGCTCAACGAGCACCTATCAGACGGTCTGCGAGACTACAGGCCCTCACTCACTTGCCAACGACTTTGTGTGTATCTTGTAGCAGGCCCTATGATCACAGGATGAGTCAATTCTCTTCCAGTTCTCTCCCTCACAATCCAGGTTCAGGCAGAGGACATGGGTGTGGCTCAAAAGCCAGCTGCAATCAACCAGTTGCAACTAGCATTGTTCCCCCTGTAGAGGAAAAATTCACCATCCACTGGACACATGCACAAACCTCCACTCTCATTTCAGCCCTCAAGAGCAAGCCTGCCAACTGCACCATTCTATTCTTGATTAACAAAAGTGAACAGAGTCTAACAGACCAACTACCTGACAACAGGCTGACCAGCAAGGATAAATTGGTAATTTATGGAGTCCTTGTGGAGTGCGTCTTTGCAAGCAATGCTAACTGGAAGGAATGGTACTCTGCACAACTGAAGAAATTCACTCATTTGGTGATGAACTGCATCAGCTAGTATGTGTTTTAATTCATGTTATTTTCAACTAATTTTGTTGTAGCCTATGTGGCAAGTTCACAGAGAAGTATAAGGTGCTCCATGGCACTGGCCATGGTATTGTACCTGGTGTTGACTCTGCTGTCAATCTGCAAGCAAAAATGACCAGCAACTTTCCCTGGTACAATGATCTCTATCTGATCTGGAAGGGACTTCCAAACTGCACCACAAAAGTCATGAATTCATGACCTGGCAAGTCATGTGGCTTGCAATTCCTCAACACCATTCTTGGTAGTGACACAGCTGATCATACAACTGATCAGGTTAACTTATTGCCCCCAGTCTCATATCAGCCACATCCCAGCAGCTCATGTTCCCCTCATCTGCAACAAGCTTCTGCCACATACCAGCTACCCTCAGGCACATACCCATCTGCTTCTAATCATCTTCCTGTTGCCCCCCAGTCCCCCCAATTTGCTCTTGCAACACACTGGCAATTCCATGCAGTAAACCAATTCAATTTTGAACCACCCCCCACCATGTATCAGTTATCTAGGGCTAGTCCTGCCATTCCCCCTCAAGCCAACACTGCCAACACTGCACATCACCCTGGCCCAATCTGTTCCATTGGATATTGTTACGCTTGGTCTGGGTAGGAATGAGCATAGGCTCAAAGAATGAAAGGTCAAAGGGTTCATTCGACAATGCGGTTGATGAAGGGGTTCAAGGGAGTCATCCAATGATGAGGTCAACAAAGGAATTTGAGGGAGTTGTCCAACAATGGAGTCGATGAAGGGGTTCAAGGGAGTCATCTGACGATGAGGTCAATGAAGGAATTCAAGGGAGTCATCTGACGATGAGGTCGACGAAGGGGTTCAAGGATTTGAGGAGATCAAGGTATGATTGAGCAGGACTAAACTAAGGATACATCAAGTAGAGTGATGGCTTAAGTACTGTGAAGAATGGAAGCTAATAGAAGGTCATGGAAGGTTTGTTACTAAGCGAAAGAAGATAGAACCTTCCATGAGAAGTAGAAGCATAGATAACAAGAATAGAAAAGCGGAAATGAAAAGTGTGTGATGAACATGTTGTATGTTCTAGAACATTCTAAAGAAAGAGAAAGGGGTACCAGGTTGGGCTGGTCTATTGTGTCAATGAAGAAGTAAAAAGAAGTGAATTGTAACATTACCCCTGGAGTACATTTGAAGTCACAATGAAGAATCAAAAGAAAGAATTAGAAATCCATACATCTGTCTCCTTCAGGAGAACCGGTCATGTTGGCATATGCTGAGTCGTCATATCCTGGGTCATTATCGTTTAAGTCTAAATTGGCGAGTCTGAGGTCAGGGGAGGGGCGATGATGACATTGATGAGGGTGAGGGGTTCGGTAATGATGATAGGATGGAGGGGGAACCTGTCTAGGAACAGAACCAGAGCCAGAGGATGGGGAATCAGAGAGTTGTTCGACAAGGGGTTGGGATGGTGCCAGACCAGAACATCTAGAATGTGTGGAAGAAGCAGAAGAGGAGGAAGAATTCATGGGGTTAAGGGTATGAGGATGAGGATGGTGAGGACAGTGATGTTGGATGTGACCAGGACGGTGATGGGCACAATGGGGACAGACATAATATGGACAGTTGATGTGGATATGGGAGAGTTGGTGGCAATGGAAGCATGCCTGGCTGTAGAGGTAGTGGTTGGGGGAGAGAGGTACATTATGTTGTCCTTCCCAACTAACTTCTGCTCATTCTACAATGGCTAGTTCCTTGAGGGTGAGGGGTTCTTTGGAAGCTTCTGGGGATGAGTTCTGGTGGAGACATCAGTGTTCATCAAGTTCTTGGGTGTAGCATAGAACCTCCTTGGCTAGTTTGTCCATTTCCAGTTGGTGCATGATGGAAAGGACAAGGTTGGTCAACTCAGTATGGGTTTTGTGGAGGGTGGCGATGTGTTCTGTGGGGTAGTCGGGCATCTGGTTGGCTAGGGGGTAGAGACTATGGATTTCTTGGAAAAGGAGGAGGAGGGTATCAAGGGGGGAAAAGGTTCAAGATGGGCACGAAGGGGGGTAAGAAGGTGGGGAGTTTCAAGGAGAAGCATAAGGGAAGATTGTTTGGTGATAGGGAATGGATCAGGATGGATGCGTTGAGCATAGAGGGGTAGTTCTATGGAGACTACTGGGTTTGGGTCAAGGGTGGGAAGACATAGAGGGGGAGACATAGGTTGGGGAATACCTGGGTTGTAATTAGTGGAGTCAAGGCCTTGGATACAATAGAGTAGGGGGGTGGTCCAGCCAGTGGTAGCAGTAGTGGGAGAGGGGGATCTAGTGGGAGCGGACATGTTTGGGTTTCATAGGTGGTGCGAAGGATGAGGAGGGAAAGATGTGAGGGTGAAGAGTTTTATACTTGGATAAGATTTCCTTGGCATGGTTGAACTCCGATTCAGGTAACCAGGAGTCTTCTTCGGCCGAATATCCCTTCCATCGGACTAGGAATTTTTGGTTGTTCAGGGTTCCATGGTGTTGGATAATCTTTTCCATTTTGTATTCTTCTTACCTGTCAATAAGGTCAGGTGGAGGGGAAGGGAAGTTTGGTCTGTGTACATCGTTTTTGTGATAGGGTGATAACAGAGATGCATGGAAGACTGGGTGTATTTTCCATGTTTGTGGGAGGTGGAGTTTATAGGTGAGGGGGGAAAGGACCTGAGTAATGGTAAATGGTCCTTCTTGCTTGGGAGTGAACTTCGGATGGAAGATAAAATGTTTCAGATTTTGGGCTTCCAGCCAAACCTTATTGCCTTTACAGAAGGGAGTGAATTTTCCATGGAAATGAGATTTCATGACTTGTCTGGCAAGTTCATGGGCCACCAGGGCTTTGTCTCTGGCTGCAGAGAGGAGTTTGAGTTGTTCTTCGACTGCAGGGAGGTTGGTCTCAGTGATGATAGTGGGGAGGGGACAAGGTTCAAATCCCATCATAAGGAAGAATGGGGATTTGTTGGTGACGGAGTGAGGATGGTGATTATGTGTGAATTCAGTGTGGGAGATGAGGTCAGACCATGTGGAGGGGGAATTACCACAGAAGATTTGAAGATAGGTCTCTACTTCTTGGTTTACCTGCTCGGTTTCTCCATCAGATTGAGGGTGATATGCAGTGGAGAGGGAGAGGTTGTATCTGAGGAGTCGTCTGAGTTCTTTTGCAAAAGAGGAGGCAAACTGGGGTCCATGGTCTGAGATGATCTTGTCATAGAGGCCAAATCAGGTGTAGACTTTATGGAAGAAAAGGGAGGTTATTCCTTCAGCGGAGATGGATTTCTTAGTAGGGCAGAGAATCACCCCCTTAGTAAGCCCATGGTTGACCACAACCAAAAGACTATCAAAGCCAGAAGAGACAGGGAGATCTGTCAGAAGGGAATAGAGGAGGAGGAAACAATGGGGGAGAGGGGTGGGGAGGTAGGATGGGTGTTTGCTTTTGAGTATTGATAAGGGGCACATCCTTCAACATATTTATGCATAAACTGGGCAAGGCCAGGCCACCAAAACTTGGCAGCAACAAGTTGACAGGTTTTAAGATATCCAGGGTGACCAGCAGAGGTGTGATTGTGGTGTCATTCAACGATGGAGCAGCAAAGGTCAGGGGGAACATAGACACACCCTTGGAAGGTGAGGACACCAGCGTCATATTGCCAGTTGGAAAGACAAGAGTGGAATTGGGTGGGGACATCGCCAGTGGTGGCGTGCAGAGCATCAAGAACAAGGGGGTCAGAAGCAGAGGAGGCGGCCAGTTTGGTTTGGAGGGAGGTGTCGATGAGGTTGACAAAAAGAGTGTCAGGAAGGAGGGTTACATTGTCGTTATCGTTGTTGGTTGGTGGGAGAAGATCTGGGCAGCAAGAGAGGGTGTCGGGTGCTGCAAGGGAGGAACCAGGGACATGGGTCAGGTGGAGGTTGAAGTCCAAGATGTCAAGCAGCCAATGAGCCTGTCGTCAGTTGAGTTTCTGAAGTTGGCAGAAATATGTAAGGTTTTTGTGATCAGTGTTATGATTCATTTCTTTTCTTATTATGATGAACCGGCCCGACCTGGTACCTTTTGTTTTCTTTAGAGTGCTCTAGAGCATACAACATGTTTGTCACACACCTTTCATTTCTGCTTTTCTATTCTTGTTATCTATGCTTCTAATTCTCATGGAAAGTTCTATCTTCTTTTGCTTAGTAACAAACCTTCTATGACCTTCTATTAGTTTCCATTCTTTGCAGTACTTAAGCCATTGCTTTACTTGATGTATCCTTAGCTTAGTCCTGCTCAATCTTACCTTCAATCTCCTCGAATCCTTGAACCTCTTCGTTGACCTCATCATTGGATGATTCTTTTGAACCACTTTGTCAACCTCATTGTTGGACGATTCTCTCGAACTCCTTCATCAACCTCATTGTTGGACAAACCCTTTGACCTTTTGGCAAGCATCCTTGTCCAAACATCTTGAACCCTTGACCCACAGATAGTTCTTTGAGCCTACACTCATTCCTACCCAGACCAAGCATAACAAAAGGACTAAGCTACTCTTTTGAGCTACCATTGCTGTAGTCTCTCACCATTTCCTCCCCTTGAACACCAGGAGCCCTTGAAAGGGCACTACGATGCTCTTACCAAGTCCCCTCAGAATCCCCCCCCTCCACCAAACACTCTGACGAAGAAACCTTTGCCCCTGCCCCAGATGTCTCTCCCAGGGAACCAACACCACCTCTCCCCACCCCCACCATAACTAGACCTCTCCTTCTCCCTCCCCCACCCTCTACTCCCATTCCCCCTCAACAGTTCGTTCCCTCACACCCACTTCCCCCCTTCCTTCCCTCACAGCCACCCCATTCCACCATGACCTCGAAACCAGTTGAACTTCGCATTGGTGCCCCTGAAAACTTTGATGGCAACTATGCCAAAGCCACAATCTGGTTGGACTCTGTCCAAACCTACCTTCTTGTCAATGAAGAAGTCTGTACCACAGACGCTAAGAAGATTGCCTTCGCCCTCTTGTATATGACTAAGGGAGCTGCCCTTACTTGGGCCTCCTCCTTCTGAAAAGCTGCTCTCAGCACAAACAAAGGCTTCGGAACCTATGGGGACTTTATTACTGAGTTCAACACCACCTTCAAATACAAAGACACTGCCACCCTCTCCATCTCCTGGCTCTCTTCTATCAAGATGGAAGAGAAACCCTCCCTCTCTGACCTCACCAAGTATATCTCTGAATTTTGGAACCATGTTCAGATCAGCGGGACCACTGACCAAAACGTCCTTATTGGATACTTCTCCACTGGCATCTATGTCAAACTCATGCATCGCATCATGTCCATGGACACCATCCCCACCAAAATCAACGAATGGTATGCCAAAGCCACCCACTTCCTCACCCAATGGGGAAGAGCTGATGACATGGTGAAACAAGGCAAGACCACCCCCTCCTACCACTCATTCTCTCCCTCCTCCTCCCGCCCCCAGAAAGACCCTGATGCCATGGTCATTGATGCTATCAAAGTATCCAAGTTAACCCCAGAAGAGCAAAATTGCTGTATCACCAAGGGACTCTGTTTCCACTGCCGAAAACCTGGACACCTCTCAGGCAACTGTCCAAACTTCCCTTCCCAGCCGAAGAAAACTGGAGAAAGGAAGGTTAGAAAAGTCGAAGAAGTCCCAAGACTAGTAGAAGTCGAGGATGATGATGATGAAGAAACCATAGCAAGAATCTCCTTTGTCACACCCAACGAGGATTTTTAGAATGGAGACCTTCCCCAACGCAAGGCTCTCCCTCTTTTACATGTGCTCCTGTACTTGTATCATTGATTACCAAGCAGTCTATGCAAATTCCCCTTGAAATCATCAAACCATTGCACTTAAAAGCCGTTGGAACTTGTGCTCTCGTTGACTCTGGAGCACAAATCTCTTGCATTGATTGGGACTTTGTTCAAAAACATCATCTCCCAAAAAAACAACTCCCCTCTCCCATTGCTGTTAAGAATGTCGACCAATCCTTGAACAAGAATGGTCTCATCCATTTTTCCACCACACTCTATGTCCACATCGGACAGCTCATGCATCATGTCACGTTCTACATCCTTAACTGTGGAAAGGAGAACATAATCCTTGGACTCCCCTGGCTTAGACAAGCCAACCCCACCATCGACTGGATCAAGTGAGAGCTATCCATCTCCCTTGACTCCGATCAATCCCAGGAATTGTACTACAATCATACCAAACCAACTCCTAAACCCCAGACACCAACTCCTCGCCCACCCTGACATGTACAAGTCAACTCCATCTGGGATGAACACCTCTACAACTACATGAAGAAAGATTCCAAAGCCCAATACCTCCAACGGGTGAATGACAACTGAATCATCAACCAAATCATGTGTTGCGGATCTTGTTTCATTCCCTCTGCCCCCATCGCCAAACTCACAACAGCAACCAAGCTAGCCATGGCCACCGAGAAGGCCAAACCAAAGGCAACTCTTCCACCTGAATACTCTGCCTTTTCCTCTGTCTTCTCAAAAGAAGCAACCAACCATGTTCCCCCTAGCTGACCCTACAACCATGAGATCAATCTCGATGACTCTTTCACCCCAAAAGTTGGCAAACTCTACCCCCTCTCCCCTGACGAAAAAGCCACTACTGAAGCATTCCTCAACAAGAATCTCAAGGCAGGAAAGATTCACCCATCCAACTCTCCCCAGGCTGCCCCCTTCTTCTTCATTAAAAAGAAAGACAGTGGCCTTCAACCCTGCCAAGACTATCACTATGTCAATGAACATACCATCTGTGACACCTACCCCCTTCCCCTCATATCCGACCTTGTCAATAAACTTAAGGGTGCCAAAACCTTTACCAAATTTGATGTTTGATGGGGATACAACAACGTCCACATCAAAGATGGTCATCAATGGAAAGCAGCATTCATCACCCATGAAGGACTGTTCGAACCAATGGTCATGTTCTTTGGTCTTTGCAACTCCCCTGCCACCTTCCAACAATTCATGAATGACTCCTTCTGTGATATGATTGCAGAAGGATGGCTAGTCATTTACATGGACGACCTCCTCATCTTCTCCCCTGATGCCAAAACCCACGAAGAGCGAACCAAATGAGTACTCCAACACATGACCAAGTTAGATCTTCACCTTAAACTCAAAAAATGCACATTCACTACCAATGAGGTTGAATACCTTGGCATGATCATATGTCCTGATGAGCTCGCCATGGACCCAGTGAAACTGGATGGTATTCGTGAATGGCCAACCCCTGCCAAAGTCAAAGATGTCCGCTCCTTCTTAGGGTTTGCTAACTTCTATCGACGATTCATTGCCAATTACTCCAACATCACTCGCCCCCTCCTTGACCTTACAAAGAAAAACCAACCCTGGGACTGGTCTCCCAGTTGCCAACAATCCTTTGATGAACTCAAATGACTGTTCCTTAGTCATCCAATCCTCCATCTCCCAGACCCTGCCCGCCCCTTTGCCATTGCCACCAACACCTCCAAATATGCTTCCAGTGGAGTCCTCCTTCAAACTGATGCCAACGGAGATTGGCATCCATGTTCCTATCTCTCACAATCCTTCTCCTCCGCTGAATGAAACTACGACATCTATGACAGGGAACTTCTCGCTGTCATTTGAGGTCTCAAAGCCTGGTGCCATTACCTCCATGGATCTCCCTTCCCTGTTGAAGTTTTCACTGATCACAAAAACCTCACATATTTTCACCAACCTCAGAAACTCAACTGATAACAGGCTCGTTGGCTACTTGACATCTCAGACTTCGACCTCCACCTGACCCATGTCCCTGGTTCCTCCCTTGCCACACCTGACGTCCTCTCTCGCTGTCCAGATCTCCTCCCACCAACCGACGAAGATAACAATAATGTAACCCTCCTTCCTGACACTCTTTTTGTCAACCTCATTGACACCTCCCTCCAAACCAAACTGGCTGCCTCCTCCACTTCTGACCCCCTTGTCCTTGATGCTCTACATGCCACCACTGGTGACATCCCTGCCCAATTCCACTCTCGTCTTTCTGACTGGCAATATGATGCTGGTGTCCTCACCTTCCAAGGATGTGTCTATGTTCCCCCCAACCTTCGCTGCTCCATCGTTGAATGACATCATGATCACACCTCTGCTGGTCACCCTGGATATCTAAAAACTTGTCAACTTGTTGCTGCCGAATTTTGGTGGCCCAGCCTTGCTCAGTTTGTGCAAAAATACGTTGAGGGGTGCACCCTCTGCCAATCCTCCAAAGTGAACACCCATCCTACCTCCCCCCCCCTCTCCCCCATTGTTTCCTCCTCCTCTATCCCCTTCCAGCAGATCTCATGTGACCTCATCACTGACCTCCCTGTCTCCTCCGGCTTTGACAGTCTTTTGGTCGTGGTTGACCATGGGCTTACTAAGGGGGTGATTCTCTGTCCTACCAAGAAATCCATCTCCACCGAAGGAATTGCCTCCCTTTTCTTTCACAAAGTCTACACTCGGTTCGGCCTATATGACAAAATCATCTTGGATTGTGGACCCCAGTTTGCCTCCTCTTTTGCAAAAGAACTTGGATGACTCCTTGGATACAACCTCTCCCTCTCCACCACATATCACCCTCAATCCAATGGAGAAACTGAACAGGTAAACCAAGAAGTGGAAACCTATCTTCAGATCTTCTGTGGCAATTCCCCTTCCACATGGTCCAACCTCATCTCTCACACCAAATTTGCACATAATCACCATCCTCACTCTGTCACCAACAAATCCCCATTCTTCCTTATGATGGGATTTGAACCTCGTCCCCTCCCCACTATCATCACTGAGACCAACCTCCCTGCAGTCGAAGAACAACTCAAACTCCTCTCTGCAGCTAGAGATGAAGCCCTGGCAGCCCATGAACTTGCCAGACAAGTCATGAAATCCCGTTTCCATGGAAAATTCACTCCCTTCCATAAAGGTGACAAGGTTTGGCTGGAAGCCCGAAATCTGAAACATCTTATCTCCCATCTGAAGTTCGCTCCCAAGTGAGAAGGACCATTTACTGTTACTCAGGTCCTTTCCCCCCTTACCTATAAACTCTGCCTCCCACGAACATGGAAAATACACCCAGTCTTCCATGCATCCCTGTTATCGCCCTATCACAAAAACGACATACACGGACCAAACTTCCCTTCCCCCCCACCTGACCTTATCAATGGAGAAGAGGAATACAAAATGGAAAGGATTATCTGACACTGTGAAACCCCAAACAACCGAAAATTCCTAGTCCGATGGAAGGGATACTTGGCCAAAGAAGACTCCTGGTTACCTGAATCAGAGTTTAACCATGCCAAGGAAATCCTATCCGGATATAAAACTCTCCACCCTCACATCTTTCCCTCCTCATCCCTTGCACCACCTACAAAACCCAAACATGCCTGCTCCTGCTAGATCCCCCTCTCCCACCACTGCTACCACTGGCTGGACCACCCCTCTACTCTATTGTATCCAAGGCCTTGACTCCACTAATTACAACCCAGGCATTCCCTGACCTATGTCTCCTCCTCTACGTCTCCCTCCCCTTGATCCAAATCCAGCCATCTCTGTCGAACTACCCCTCTATGCTCAGTGCATCTGCCCTGACCCCTTCCCCATCACTGAACAGTCCTCCCTCATGCTCCTCCTGGAAACCCCCCATCTCCTTACCCCCCTTCACACCCACTTAGAACCTTTCTCCCCCCTTGATACTCTCCTCCTTCTTTTCCAAGAAATCCATAGTCTCTATCC
>JBBPLE010000622.1:0-18533 GCA_038089675.1 Boletales sp. KT-2023b | reverse complement strand
GGAGTTCACTGTCTTCGCTTTCCTTAGTTTCTGACAGTGAACTCCAGGTGTGTAGTATGCTTACTGCTCAATATACAAGTTTTCTGACAGTGAACTCCAGCTGCCTGATTCAGCTGTTTAACAGGTTCTTTGTGAACATATCGGCAGGATTGTCAGTCCCAGGGATATAGAATAGCTCCACTAGCTTGTGGACCATGACTGCATCGCAGATAAAGTGATATTTCACGCGAATGTGTTTGTTGCGCTTTTCAGTCACAGGGTTTTGCGCAATGAATAAACTACCCTGATTATTGCCACAGATGGGGATAGGTTTCAGCTTGTAGCCAAGTTCACCCATCATCTCATGAATCCACACACATTGACGTGAGCAATCGCTCAACGCCATATATTCTGCTTCGGTGGAAGAGATGGTGGTGGTTTTTTGTAAGTGTGAATTCCACAAAAACACACTATTGGCCATTTTGAGGTAAAGGCCGGTTTGAGAGTGTGCAATATTAATGTCCTGCGCCCAATCTGAATCGGTACAGGCAAGAATGCCTTTTCCAGAGGAACCGTTATATAATAGGGAGTAATCCCGGGTTCCGATAAGGTACCAGCAGATGTACAGAGCTCTGTCGAGGTGTTCCTGCGATGGGTTGGCTGACATGCGTGCTAGTTGGGTAACTGCATATGCGATGTCTGGACGGGTGCTGATCATAAGATACAGCAACGAGCCGATCACAGTTTGAAAACACATCCGTAATTCATGTTGGACTGGTGCATCGTTCTTCACTGGGTAATAACCCTGTGGGAGAGGGGTAGGTGCGGATTTGGCGTTGGTCATGCCACATCGTTCAAGCACCTTGTTGAGATAATCCTTTTGGTCGATTCGAATGTTATGACCTTCTCAATGAATGTTCATTCGGAGGAATTCAGATGGCTCTCCGAGATTACAACATTCCCACTTCTTCATAAATGCAGCCTTGATCTTGTCTACAAAGATCTTGTTGGGGCCACAGAAGAGGGCATCGTCTACGTAGACTATCGCTAGACAGATGTCTTTGCCTTTGCAATAAATAAAAAGTCCGGCATCGGTTTTTAGCCGTTTGAAGCTGAGTTCTGCGATGGATGCATCAAGCGCTTTCCACCAGGCTAGGCCGGCTTGCTTGAGTCCATAGAGTGCGCGCAATAGGCAGAGGACTTTGCCTTTTTGGTCGGGAGACATGAACCCCTCAGGAAATTCCATGTAGATTTCCTCTTCCAGTTTACCATAAAGGTATGCAGAGCGTACGTCAAGTCTGGAGATATGCCATCCTTCCAGAGCTGAGAGAGCGAACATACATCGCACAGTCTCAAAACGTACAACTGGGGAGAAGACTTGGTCAAAGTCTAACCCTTCAACCTGGCTAAAGCCTTTGGCTACCAGGCGGGCCCTTTTACAACCGTCTGACTTTTGATCGAAGACCCAATGGTTCTTAATCACCTTTTGGTGTTGTGGGCACGGAATGACTTTGTAGACCTTGCAGTCCTTCAGCATTTGTAGCTGATCCTCACAGGCTTTAAGCCAATCCTTTTGCTCCGATTTAGGGAGCTTCTGGATGTCGCAGAATGTCCACTCGTGTAAGTTAGGGGATGCCCCAAAAGCAGAATCATGCAGGATAGCATGATTGCAAAGGTACAAAACCAAAGCATCTCCCCCTTCCTGTGTGAGACAGTCAACATCATCCTCAGAAGTAGGAGATGGGGGGAGTCCACCAGGGACTGTGGGTGAGTCTGGAATCGAATCCGGAACTTGGGACAGGCCAGCTTTGCCAGTAAGGTCCTTCCAGCATGACTCACTTTCTAGGTCCTGGAGCTGTCATAAGGGGTGATGGTGCTCACCAAAAATGTTTCCAGGGTGCATTGGGGGGTTACGGAGATGCTCACTGCGCCTTGGGATAGGCGGGGGACCAGTAGGTGGTGGCCAGTGTGACAGAGGTGTCACTGGAGGAGGCGCTGGACTGGGTGTCCAGGTGTGAGGAGCGAGAGACAGAGAAGAAGATCTCGACGTGCTCGGGCTCAGTGACAGTGAAGGAGAGGGTGAATTCCTAGAATCCAAGCTGGACTCTTCGCCGGAATCAGATTCTGACTTGGAACTCTCATCGGAACCAGCGGGAGCCGGAACCGGAATTTCTGGAACCTCATCATGGGTATGAGTTGGTTCTGGGGGACCCGCATGGGGACGGTGTGGGGCAGATCAAGAACATCTCGGAAAGAGAGACTTGTCAAAGATCGCATGTGCCGATGTAACGATGGCATTTGTTGGTGACATAAAAATGAAATTGGAATCACTACCAGGGGCAATGCCCAAGTAGATCATCAATTGCGATCTCAGCTGTAGCTTACTGCCACGGCGTTCTGCAGGGATGTGCACATAGGCACCACAACCAAATATCCGAAGGTGATCAACGGATGGTTTCTCCCCCTTAAGTAATGTCAGGGGAGTATCCCATTTCAGCCTAAGCTGTGGGGTCCAGTTATAAATATGGGTTGCATGAAGCAGAGCCCATTCCCAGTAAGAGGAGGGTAGGCAAGTGTGTAACCGCATAGCCTGTGCCTTGTCCATTAATGTATGGATTAAGTGTTCCGCACGCCCATTCTGCTGGTGCACATATGGGGCAGACTGTTGGATGTTAACTCCGTTGTCCTTCAGGAAATCCTGAAAGGCGCCAGAGGTATATTCTCCTCCGGCATCAGATTGCCAGTGTTTTATCACAGCATTGTACTGATTTTGGACGAATGCAAACAATTGTTTGGTTGCACAGAGTGTTTGATCCTTGGACCTTATTAAGGTGGTCCAGGCCATAGATGTGAAGTCATCATAAAAGACGACTGCATACTTGTATTTTGAGTAAGATGCAACCTCGAAGGACTTTAAGTCCGAATGAATCAACTCAAAGGGAGCGGTTGCCCATGTCTCACTAAGAGGAAATGGACGATTCGGCTGCTTGCCGAGCTGGCACCCTTGACAGAGGCCAGTTTTCGATGGGATCTTCATGTCAGGAAAACCCTTCAGGTGCTTTCTAGCGTGCCTGATGACATCAGGGGATGAATGTCCGAGACGTTGGTGCATGAGTTCATATTTGATCTCAGAGGCAAGTGACGACATGCTGGAGGGCATGTCATCAGGGAAGATTGGTTTGGCATGAAGCCAATACATGGTTTGTCCACCATGACTGTGGAATTCCAAGTAAGCTTCCTTGAAGCATTGGTCCCAGATAGTGAGGTATCCGGGTTTGGCACAAAGTGTGAGGCAGGTTTTCTGCAAGAGAGTACCCATTGACACTAGTCGAACAGCACACGAAGGCATGTGCATGACAGGCAATAGGTGGCATATGTGGTTGCCAAACCTTAGCAAAACAGTGCCTCTACCTATAATAGGTGATCGGCCATTGGCAGTGGAAGCCCATTGGGGCTGGTTGAACTTCTGATACTCGACAAAGTCAGAGCAATCTGGTGAGAAGTGAGCCAAAGCTCCTGAGTCAAGCAGCCACATGTCCGATGGGACCTTGTGGTTGTGCGCTTTTTCCTTTCCTTTGCTGTCCTTACTGCATGTATCACATTGTGCGAATTCATGTGTAGCAGATTTATTTGAACTATCTACTACAGGGAACGTGTATATACGATTTACCTGCAGCAAATTTAATTGCTCATCAGTACCTGATGTAGATGAGGGAAGGGATATGCACTGCGATGTGGACTCCATAAAGAAGCCCTCGATGTATTTGTCATAGGCATTGTTGCCTAGACTTACAATGTCCTCATTGACCTTCATGATGCTGGTGGTCCTGGCAAGTGGGACATCCGTGATCTGTGTGGAAAGCGGGGCAGAGAGGCGGTCAGAGAGGGATTGCTCCGTGTGGGCACGCTTGGAGCGACAGGATGCAACCGGTTCAAGGTTGTGGAGAGTAGAGGAGGTCACAGGGACCTCGAGGTGTTGTGCAAGGGAAACAGTTTCCTTGGTGAGAGGAAATGCAGGCGGCCCATAGTGGGTCACACCGGACGTGTGCATGTTGCAGTGGGGGTCAGGGATGGGCAATGTGAACGTGGTGGCGGCAGGGGCGATGACGGTGGCGGAGGTGAAGGCAAAGGAGGCTGAGGCTTGTGCAGCCTCTGCCTGCTTCTTCTCCTTGCAGGTCTTCTTCTTCTCCTTGCATTTTTCTTTGCCCTTTTCAGAGTGGTTACCCTTCTGCGCTTTCTGGTTATTCCCCTTGGAGGAGGAACCACCTTGTTGCATCTGCTGCTGTTGGGAGAACTGGGGTTCCCCCTGCTGCCATTTGACGGCGCTGACTTTGTTGGCCTGTTGAGGCCGGGAGTCCTTGGCGGGATGGCGCTACACGTATGTTTGCCACAACACTTCTACTTGTCGGGAAATCTCCTTGATGGTAGGAACCATCTTGGTGACAACTCCTGCCGAGTTCGTCTCTGGCTTTGTGGCGGCGACATGGTCAGTGTACTTTGGGATCTTGGAGATCACGATCAACGACTTAATTTTGTTGTCAACTGGGTAGCTGAAGTCAGAGAGGTGAGAGAAGAGGGTGTTGAGCTTTGAAAAAGCCGACACCGGCGAGTTGTTGTCAGGGATTTGGAGGCCCATGAGGGCTTTAAACTCCGTGATCACAGAGGAGACGGTGGGGTTGTTGAACCGTTTCTTGAGTTTGATGAGAATGTTTTCGGCATGATCGCCAAAGTTGATGCCGCACTCACGAACGTGGCGTTCGCAAGTGAGCGCGATTGCACCAGTGGCCTTGTCATCGTCCTTGTCCCAGTCCTCCTGCTTTTCCTCTGCACGGTGGACTTCATCGGTAGGCGGCGTGTAGGCTGCCTGGGTGACATGTCCTCCAGAGTCTTTGATCTCCGGGAGGGCGACAGGAATGAAAGGTTGGAGCTTCATGATGCAGGAGTAGACCCTGATGGAACGAAGGTAGTCGTCCATCTGGGACCGCCAGGCATGGTAGTTCGTGCCGTTGAGCTTGACGATGGTGGAGAGGGAGGTGGAAGACATCATAGGTATCTGGCAGGGGTAGATGTTAGCATAGGTACCTTATACTGGAGTAAAAGGGACAGGTAGAACCGCGTCACTGAACATCCAAAGCCCAAAAACTCGGGGGACATAGTCTCCCCTTGTTTTGAGATGGAGAGCGGCTGCTCTGCGCGGCTTTCACTTTGCAAAGCGTTCGGTGGAACTGAATCCACACGAATGGCTCAAATGTTCACCATTCGGGGGTGGAACTTAATCTGCACCCTGAAGGCACCTGAATGGTGGGCAGAACTGAATCCGCACTGACCAACAGTCAGGTAAGGATGAGAGAGTGGGGAGGCTGTGTGTAAATGCTGCCAGCCTGCTTGGGGCTCATAACCTGTTGCGAGTACGTGTGTTACATACATGGGAAGGTCTCTCACATACCTGGGTTGGTTGGGCTTGAGGAGCTTACAACGGGTGATGGTGGTATCAAGTAAAGAATCAATTAGAACTCAGCTCAGCTGAGTCCGAAAGTAAATACATGTGACGTGTGAACTAATTACTATGTATGTAACACAGAGTCTGTTCAACATTCTCATTGGATACTTCTCCACTGGCATCTACACCAAACTCATGCGTCACATCATGTCAATGGACACCATCCCCACCAAAATTGACGAATGGTACGCCAAAGCCACTCACTTCCTCATCCAATGGGGAAGAGCCGATGACATGGCAAAACGAGGCAAGACCAGCCCTCCCTACCATTCGTTCTCCTCCTCTTCCTCCTGCCCCCAGAAAGACCCTGATGCCATGGACGTTGATGCTATCAAAGTATCAAAGTTGACCCCAGAAGAGCGAAAACGCTGCATCACCAAAGGACTCTGTTTCTGCTGCTGAAAACCTGGGCATCTCTCAGGTGACTGCCCCCACTTCCCTTCCCAGCCAAAGAAGACCAGAGAAAGGAAGGTTAGGAAAGTCAAAGAAGTCCCAAGACTAGTAGAAGTTGAGGACGATGATGAAGAAGAGACCGTGGCAAGAATCTCCTTTGTACCCTCCAACAAGGATTTTTAAAATGGAGACCTTCCCCAACGCAAGGCTCTCCCTCTTTTACATGTGCTCCTGTACTTGTATCATCGATTACCAAGCAGTCTATGCAAATTCCCATTGAAATCGTCGAACCCTCGCATCTAAAAGCCATTGGAACTCATGCTCTCATTGACTCTGGAGCACAAATCTCTTGTATCGATTGGGACTTTGTTCAAAAGCATCGTCTCCCGAAAGAACAACTCCCCTCCCCCATCGCTGTCAAAAACGTCGACCAATCTTTGAACAAGAATGGTCTTATCCATTTTTCCACCACACTCTATGTCCACATCGGACAGCTCATGCACTGTGTTACATTCTACATCCTCAACTGTGGAAAAGAGAATGTAATCCTTGGACTTCCCTGGCTTAGACAAGCCAACCCCACCATCGACTGGATCAAGTGAGAGCTATCCATCCCCCTCAACTCCGATCAATCCCAGGAATTGTACTACAAACATACCAAACCAACTCCTACCTCCCAGACACCAACTCCTCACCCACCCCAACACATACAAGTTGACTCCGTCTGGGACAGATGCCTCTACAACTACATGAAGAAGGACATTGAAACCCAGTACCTCCAATGAGCCAACAACAACCAAATCATCAATCAGATCATGTGCTGCGGATCTCGTTTCATTCCCTCCACCACCATTGCCAAAATTACAATGGCAACTGAACTGGCTATGGCTGCCAAAAAGGCCAAACCAAAGGCAACCCTCCCACCTGAATACTCATCCTTTGCCTCTGTCTTCTCGAAAGAAGCAACCGACCATGTTCCCCCTAGTCGACCCTATGACCATGAAATCAACCTCGACAACTCCTTCACCCCAAAAGTTGGCAAACTCTACCCCCTTTCCCCTGACGAAAAAGCCACTACTGAAGCATTCCTTGACAAGAACCTCAAAGCAGGAAAGATTCATCCATCCAACTCCCCCAAGGCCGCTCCCTTCTTCTTTGTTAAAAAGAAAGATGGTGGCCTTCGACCCTGCCAAGACTATCACTACGTCAATGAACACACCATCCGCAACACCTACCCTCTTTCCCTCATATCCGACCTTGTCAATAAACTTAAAGGTGCCAAAACCTTTACCAAGTTTGATGTTCGTTGGGGATACAACAATGTCCACATCAAAGATGGTCATCAATGGAAAGCAGCATTCATCACTCACAAAGGACTGTTCGAACCAACGGTCATGTTCTTTGGTCTTTGCAACTCCCCTGCCACCTTCCAACAATTCATGAATGACCCCTTCCATGATATGATTGCAGAAGGGTGGCTAGTCATCTACATGGACAACCTCCTCATCTTCTCCCCTGATGCCAAAACCCATGAGGAGCAAACCAAATGAGTACTCCAATGCATGACCGAGTTAGATCTTCACCTTAAACTCGAAAAATGCACATTCGCTACCAACGAGGTTGAGTACCTTGGCATGATCGTACACCCCAATGAGCTTGCCATGGACCCAGTAAAACTGGATGGCATTCATGAATGGCCAACCCCTGCTAAAGTCAAAGATGTCCAGTCCTTCCTAGGATTTGCCAACTTCTACCAGCAATTTATCCCCAACTACTTCAACATCACACGCCCCCTCCTAGACCTCATGAAGAAAAACCAACCCTGGGACTGGTCTCCCAATTGCCAACAATCCTTTGATGAACTCAAACGACTGTTTCTCAGTCAACCAATCCTCCATCTCCCCAACCTTGCCTGCCCCTTTGCCATTGCCACCAACACCTCCAAGTACACCTCTGGTGGAGTCCTCCTCCAAACTGACGCCAATGGAGATTGGCATCCTTGTTCCTATCTCTCACAGTCCTTCTCCTCCACCGAACGAAACTACAACATCTACGATAGAGAACTCCTTGCTGTTATTCGTGGTCTCAAAGCCTGGCACCACTACCTTCATGGATCCCCCTTCCCTGTCAAAGTTTTCACTGATCACAAAAACCTCACATACTTTCGCCAACCTCAGAAACTCAACCAACGACAGGCTCGTTGGCTGCTTGACATCTTGGACTTTGACCTCCACCTGACCCACGTCCCTGGTACCTCTCTCACCACACCCAATGCTCTCTCTTGCCACCCAGATCTTCTCCCACCGACTGACAAGGATAATGACAATGTAACCCTCCTTCCTGACACTCTTTTTGTCAACCTCATTGACACCTCCTTCCAAACCAAACTAGCCACCTCCTCCGCTTCCAATCCCCTCATCTTAGATGCGCTATGCACCACCACCAGCGACATCCCTGCCCGATTCCACTCTCGTCTTTCTGACTGGCAATACGATGCTGGCATCCTCACTTTCCAAGAACGTATCTATGTTCCCCCCAACCTTTGCCACTCCATTGTTGAACAACACCATGATCACACCTCTGCTGGTCATCCTGGATACCTCAAAACCCGTCAACTTGTTGCTGCTGAGTTTTGGTGGCCTGGCCTCGCTCAGTTTGTTCACAAGTATGTCGAAGGATGTGCCCCCTGTCAATCCTCGAAAGCGAACACCCATCCCACCACCCCTCCCCTGTCCCCCATCGCTTCTTCCTGCACCATCCCTTTTCGGCAGATCTCTTGTGACCTCATCACAGACCTCCCTGTCTCTGCTGGCTTTGACAGTCTTTTGGTCATGGTTGACCATGGGCTTACTAAGGGGGTGATTCTCTGCCCTACTAAGAAATCCGTCTCTGCTGAAGGAATCGCCTCCCTCTTTTTCCACAAAGTCTACACTTGGTTCAGCCTTTATGACAAAATCATCTCGGATCATGGACCCCAATTCACTTCCTCCTTCGCAAAAGAACTCGGACAACTTCTTGGATACAACCTCTCCCTCTCCACGGCATACCATCCTCAGTCCAATGGAGAAACCAAACAGGTAAACCAAGAAGTGGAAACCTACCTTCGGATCTTCTGCAGCAATTCCCTGTCCACATGGTCTGACCTCATCTCTCATGCCAAATTTGCACACAATCACCGCCCTCACTCTGTCACCAATAAGTCCCCATTCTTCCTCATGATGGGATTCGAACCTTGTCCCCTCCCCACCATCATTGCCAAAACCAACCTCCCTGCAGTCAAAGAACGACTGAAACTCCTCTCTGCAGCTAGAGACAAAGCCCTGGCGGCCCATGAACTTGCCAGACAAGTCATGAAATCCCATTTCCATGGAAAATTCACTCCCTTCCATAAAGGTGACAAGGTTTGGCTAGAAGCCCGAAATCTGAAACATCTTATCTCCCATCCAAAGTTTGCCCCCAAATGAGAAGGACCATTTACCATTACTCAGGTCCTTTCCCCCCTTACCTATAAACTCTGCCTCCCACAAATGTGGAAAATACACCCAGTCTTCCATGCATCCCTGTTATCACCCTATTGTGAAAACGACATACATGGACCGAACTTCCCCTCCCCTCCACCTGACCTTATCAACAGAGAAGAGGAATACAAAATGGAAAAGATCATCCAACACCGTGGAACCCCAAACAACTGAAGATTCCTAGTCCATTAGAAGGGATATTCGGCCAAAGAAGACTCCTGGTTACCTGAATCGGAGTTTAACCATGCCAAGGAAATCCTATCCGAGTATAAGACTCTCCACTCTCACATCTTCCCCTCCTCATCCCCCATACCACCTATGAAACCCAGACATGTCCACTCCCGCTAGATCCCCCTCTCCCACCACTGCTACCACCGGCTGGACCACCCCCCTACTCTATCATATCCAAGGCCTTGACTCCACTAATTACAACCCGGGCATTCCCCAACCTACATCTCCTCCTCTGCATCTCCCTGCCCTCAACCCAAATCCGGTCATCTCTGTCGAACTACCCCTCTACGCCCAATGCATCCGTCCAGATCCCTTCCCCATCACCGAACAATCCTCCCTCATGCTCCTTCTTGAAACCCCTCACCTTATTACTCCCCTTCGCACTCATTTAGAACCCTTCTCCCCCCTTGATACCCTCCTCCTTCTTTTTCAAGAAATCCATAGTCTCTACCCTCTTGCCAACCAGATGTCCAACTACCCCACAGAACACGTCGCCACCCTCCACGAAACCCACACCAAACTTACCAACCTCATCCTTTCTGTCATGCACCAACTGGAAATGGACAAACTAGCTAAGGACATTCTACGCTATACCTGAGAACTTGACAAACGCTGTCACCTCCACCAGAACCCATCCCCTGAAGCCTCTGAGGAACCCCTTACTCTTGAGGAACTAGCTGTCATGGAACGAGCCAAAGTCAGCTGGGACGGACAATGTAATGTACCTCTCTCCCCCAATCACTACCTCTACAGCCGGGCATGCTTCCACTGCCACCAACTCTCTCACATCCACATCAATTGTCCATACTACATCTGCCCCCACTGCGCTCATCATCGCCCCAGCCATCCCCAACATTGCTGTCCTCAATGCCCTCATCCCTGTGTCCTTAACCCTGTAACTTCTTCCTCCTCATCTTCAACTTCCTCCACTCACTCTAGGTGTTCTGGCATCGCATCTTCTTCTCAACCTCTCATTGAATGACTCTCTGACCCTCTGTCCTCTAGCTCTAGTTCAGTCCCTAGACAAGTTCCTTCCCCATCCTATCATTGTCATCAAACCCCTCACCCTCGTCAATGTCATCATTGCTCTCCCCCTGACTCAGAACTCATTGACTTAGACCTAAATGACAATGACCCAGGATATGACGACTCTGCATATGTCAACATGACTGGTTCCCCCAGCAGAGACAGATGTATGGATTTCTGATTCCTTCTTTCAATTTTGTTCTTCATAGTGATTTTGAATGTACTCTGGGGGTAATGTTACGATTCACTTCTTTTTACAGTTGTTTGTTGATATGATAGACCGGCCCGACCCAGTATCTTTACTTTCTTTAGAGTGCTCTAGAACATACAACATGTTCGTCGCACACCTTTCATTTCCACTTTCTATTCTTGTTATCTATGCTTCTATTTCTCATGGAAGGTTCTATCTTCATTCACTTAGTAACAAACCTTCCATGACCTTCTATTAGCTTCTCTTCTTCGCAGTACTTAAGCCGTTGTCTTACTCAATGTAACCTCAGCTTAGTCCTGCTCAATTCTACCTTGACCCCCCCTGAAATCCCTCGTCAGCTCTATCGTCGGACGATCCCCTTGAACCCCCTCGTCAACTCTATTGTTGGACAACCCCCTTGATCTCCTTCATCGACTTTATCATCAGATGACCCCCTTGATCTCCCTCATTGACTCTATTGTCGGATGACCCTCCCCTGAATATTCGGCAAGCTCCTTTGTCCGAACCCTTTGAACCCTTGACCCACAGTTAGTTCTTTGAGCCTATGCTCATTCCTACCCAGACCAAGCGTAACAAGAATCCCTGTTTTGTTTTTGCATAGTCACAATATTCTGAACTGCTCACAGAACCAGTGCTGGACATGGGTTTCTTTATTGTTCATCCTTGTGAGTATCCGCAGCTTCAAGGTCTGTACATGTACCAACCATCAGACTTCAGACTTGTTATTGTGGGCTGTCGGCAGCCATGTATGTCTAGGTTCCCAACTAAAGTGAAGTGATTGGCCACTGATATGCTCACTAGGATTGTCACTCTCTGTATGTTCAGAAATATGAGTTTAGGTTCCTTGAGCTAACTCAGCTGGTTAAAGATGGCAGTTCTTTCCTGCCTGTGCCTACTCAGGTAATTCTCCATGCTTCAGACTCAGAGTGTCTTGAACATTTGACGGCATACAGATGTACGTGTTGTGTTCCATCGAATGGTAGGACTTGAAAGTAAACACCTTTTGTTATTTCTAGCTGTAAGTTGTTATCTCACATTGCAAATTCCCCTGTATTGAATGGTCAACCCAAGGCACTATACTTATGATATATGCCAACTGGGGTAGCACTATTTTTTTCAGTGCCGCAGACGGTAAGAACCTGTATTCATATCGAGTGGTCTCAACAAATTTTATTTTCGAGTGCAGCGGTGATGATCCTTCGCCTTTGGGCAATGTACAACCAATCGAGATTGATTCTTGGCATCCTCCTCGTGCTATTCATCATCGACTTTATCTTTATGGTAGTCTCCAGTGCGACGCTCACCGAATCGCCAGCTAGTATGTCGGGCCTGTTGTTATATCATACACACTACACTGACGTTTGCTCGCTCATCTAGTGACTACCGTCCAGGTGCTCGATTTTACCTTCTGCAATCCACCGAATATATCCTCCCTTTGGACGGAGACTACTGGTGCCGTTCACCTCGCCATTGGAGTCATGATGTGTCTGCTTGTCATTATTCAATTTATCAGGCAGTCGTTGCAGATGTACAGAGCGACGAAGAAATTCCAACTCAATCGTTACATGAACCAACTCACAAAGGAGGGCATTGTCTACTTCATCGCGTGCATCTACTCTTCATCCTGCTTTTTCAAACATCTAAGACAGTTTATCTGCAAATAGAATTCTTTTGTATGCGTTGATTAATTTGTTCGCAATTACGACAGGCTTCATATACAATGGATGGTGGCTAGTGATGTTTGTGATAGAATTTGCACCGAAATTCACTCTCATTCCCAGATTCGTCTTGAATTTGCATGAGCTTTATGCTCGTGATCTTCAAGGCAGATGTAGGAGCGAGATCGATACGGCCTTTGGGTTAGGATCTGGAGTTCACCGTGGGGTCGCGAGTGGGATCATGTTTGCAGACGCAAACACTGGTCAAAACGAGCATGAAGATCAGGGCGAAGGTATACGAATGGTAGACAGGGAAATCTGGGGCGAAAGCTTCGGTGCATAATGAAAGCCGTCTTCTTCAGCTCCTTTTCCTGCATGTATCATAAATTACTTACTCGTTCGGTGTTTGAAAGTGTATGGTAGTGCTGTATGTAGCGCCCGCGGAAATATTGATTTATCAACTCGATCGTGCGCAAGTTGTACAGACAGCATCATATTGGCATGTTTCCAATTCCTTCTATCTAGTCAGCAACCATATGCACATGTGCTAAGAAATGATCGACAAAATTTGCGACCGCTAGCCGGTGATTTCAACTGGGAGTGATGAAAGGGGCGTTTGGATCGATAGCCAGCGTGCCGCCAGTTTGGAGACCAGGTTGGTCAAGAAGTACAATCTGCGTGGCAGGACACGAGGCTGTTGCAAAAGGGGTCCAAGCTTGCAACCGGCCATCCCAAAAACAAAGGCAAGGAGGATGGCATAGTAGCCCTGGACGAGCTGGTCTCACTAGGCTGCACTTTGCTTGCGTTAAGCCAGGCAGACGGTTCGAGAAAGAACATCTACAGAGACTCTAAAGAACTCTATGTTTCCGAGTGGTAGGATGTAGGGATGCAGAAAATTGAAGCCGTGTGAACTTGAAGCTAGTCTGGTAACCAGCCCGCTATGAGGTTGCCGCGTCGAAAGGTAAACCGTCGATCACGGTTTGCCTCTCGGCGCGGCAACCTCATAGTAGCTGGTTATCAGACTAACTTGAAGCTGAGTGTTTTAAAGGCTGCCACATCGGTCATCCGTAGCACTACCATCCTCGAGAGGGCACGAGTGCGTGTGAGGGCGAGGAAGAGGTTGGGGACAAGGACGACGGCCCAACGTCAACGGCGTCAACGTGAGAGGGCGGTGGCAGGCCGCACACGAGAGGGCAAGAGTGCGCAGGGAAGTTCAAGTGGATGAGAGGGTGAGACACAGGCTGATGGCGGAGGTGCATGTGGTGCATCAACATGCCATTCCATTACGAAATTGTAGACTGTTTGAACGACCGCTCTTTGTGGATCCCGACTGCCTGCTCGTGTTCTGTTCCAAACGTGACTTCCGCCTCACGACAGAACTTGGGATAAACGGACAAACTGGGGTTTTTTTATTCTTCCTTGTTCATTGTCTTTCGGGGCGGCGCCACATGGTGGACATTACATGGGGTGTATCGTAAAGGACAGGCTGGTTGTCTCTCGTGTTCGCCATTGTCTATGACAGCGAGAATGACCACACACAAACCGTGTAAAGACAATAGGCACTTCCTCCCGACCGTTTCTATCCTTTCCCTCCATTGGTCATCTTGATCACATGAACATCGGAATTCTCTGCGTTGACACATCCGATATACAAGTTGAAATTAGTAACACTTGGCGCTGAATCGAGAAAGAGGTGTTATCCACGGAATAATCACATTGATGAATGGGGTGGCTCTTACAGTTCATCGGGGCGGGGTCCGCAAAAGGATCAGAAGTGAGAATACTTGCTATTTCCTCGTCCAATGACTCCGAGTCGTCCACATCGATTGCCACCCCCCTCAGTGATATATTCGAAGGAATGTCGTTCACTGAAGTCACTTAAACCTAAGAATGTATCACCAAATGGAAAGACTAAAAGCACCTTCAACATCTTCCACAATCGAGTTGCGGGATAGTGTCGCTCGTACCATCTTTTCAGATGTTGACTGCCAATCGATATTAATTAGCTCGTCACAGTGCTGATCAAGAACAGGGGAGGTATCACCTTCACCGTGATCAGGAGATCCTCACCCGCTTCAACAAATTCCCGAGTTTCACGACGTATTCGCAGGCGTTTGAGAATATCAAACAAACCGACGGCTTCCTTGGCTTGACGCAGTCTCTCTAGTTCCCCCACCAAACTTCACATGCACTGTTATTCATAAACAAGGAGATGTCCTGAATCTACTCACTCATCATATTGGGATTTAGCGTCTTTGAATAGCTCGGGGTGAGAATCACCCATCTCTGCAGACATCTCGCGAATCAGTCTCAAGTGTTTCAACGAGAGTTCCAGGAGCATTTCCCCGTCGTGTAATGAACCCTTCACTCTCACGAGTCGCCGGGTGCTAAACTTGCTGACCAGTCCTATCCCTTCTGGGAATACAAGAGTAAGGCGAGTTTTAGAAGGCATGGGCGACGGACTGTTTGAATCATGATAGCAGGCTCACTCCTTATACACACCATTCCCGTGGAAAAGTCCCTCAAGAGGTAATTACTAAGTATTGTAGCGGAGTTTCAACTCCGCGAACCGGTTCATGGGGTCCGCGAGTTTATATTTCTGTATTTGGATGTATTTGGGGTTCTCAACTCCACCATGACCGATTCAACCAAGGCGAAGTCAGCGGTCGAACAACGCAAGGCTCTGAGGGCTCAACTTGAGCTGGAAGCGTTCGGTGAAATCAGCTTACCCGGAACAGGGCAACTTTCGGAGCCAGAAGTATGGTGGAGTCACCACTTTGATTGGCTCAAAGGCTGCGGATATCTACTTCGACAGCGTTACTCACCAGAGTGGAAACCCTCGTGGGTTGGGACTAAGAAAAATAGATTCGCTTGTGAGGATGGACGTGCGGCAAAGGTTCGTCATCCCTGGTTGTGAGTTGGTGAACTTCCGTTTATCGAGAGCACAGTTTGCGAGCCGCCTGCTGGATGCCACGCGCCTTTCGGACGGCAGCTATGTCGTTCTCAAGCTGGTCAATATGTCTGACCATCCCTTTGAACTTGAGATTGGTCATTTGTTTTCCTCGGACCCACTGGCTCGTGCAAGTGGCAACCATTGTGTCCCAATTTTTGACATGCTTCGTGTTCCTGATGATTCAGAAACTACTATTGCCGTTATGCCACTGCTCTTGGACTATAGACAGCCTCCGTTTGATACCATTGGGGAAGCAATGGAGTGTTTTCGACAGCTCTTCGAAGTGGGGCTTTCAAGCAATTTTAACTAATAGAAGCTAACTTCCTACAGGGCCTCCAGTTCATGCACAAGCAACGTGTTGCACATCGGTTTGTAAACCAATGTTGGGAAATTGTGCTTTTACGGCTGATCTTTCTCAATACCCTTCAGAGACTGTACATCGAGGAACTTCATGATGGATCCGACGAGCTTTTACATCGATGCATTTCACCCCGTCCAGCCAAAGATGAAACGGGATTTTTCAGGTCCTGCCCGCTTTCGAACCCGAACTTTTGGACGACCGAAATATCTATTCATCGATTTCGGTTTGTCACGTCGCTATGATCCCTCAATAGTCGAACCCAAGGAGCTTCCCATTTGGGGGGCGGACAAAGAGGTTCCAGAGTTTCAATATTCTAATGAACCTTGTAATCCTTTCCCCACTGATGTCTTTTATATTGGTAATATGATTAAAAAAGACTTTCTCGAGGTAAGTAATTGAGAGTACAATGAGGAATTGGCTGTTGCTCACTGACAACTCTAGTCGAAGCGTGGCTTCGGGTTTATGCAGTCACTCGTAGCTGATATGGTCCAGCCAGACCCTGCGAAACGTCCCACTATGGATGAGGTCGTTAAACGGTTCGAAGCGATCCGGTCTGGTCTTAGCAACCGAAGATTGCGCTCTCGTGTCGTCGATAAGGATGAGAATATGGTCGATGGCATCGTTCACGGTAGTGCCTACTGGGTACGACGAATTGGGCTCGTGACAAGGGGTATTCCTCCAATACCCACACCTCTCTCGTGATATCACGTATGAATTTATATCGCCATTTCGACTTCCTTCGGGTCTTTGATGTACATAATTGCGTAGCTTTGTTGAAAGACGGGAAGTACTGTGATTGCATTATGTCCGAAAGCGGTCATATTTGAGTTCCGACGCTAAAGAACGCAGTGGTATTGGGTAGCTACACTGGGTGCAAGAAATCATGTTATCATTGAACAAATTGCAAAGAAAATAATTAGAAAGTCTTAATTATTTCACCATCATGTTATTGGCAAAAATGGAACATAATTATATTAGAAATTCTGCATTTTTTAATTGAAAACATGTTGAAATAAATGGGTATCTGCTTTGCTGAGTTCCAAAGCATAAGCAGTATTTGGAGCAAAGCAGATACCCATTCATTTCAACATGTTTTCAATTAAAAAATGCAGAATTTCTAATATAATTATGTTCCATTTTTGCCAATAACATAATGGTGAAATAATTAAGACTTTCTAATTATTTTCTTCACAATTTGTTTGATGATAACATGATTTCCTGCACCCAGTGCTATTTGTATACATACATGTACAGTAGCTATGTGGATGACATGAGGACCCAAGATGGGGTGATGGATAAATGATGCAAAGACTGAGCTTAGGCGGGCGGGAGTGCGTCGCGCTCTCCGGCAACAAGTAACACCAGGCAATGCGTGAGCTGCGAAAGTGGGTGGGCCAGCCTCGCAGTGAACGCACGAGGAGACACTGGTGTGGCCCGTGGGCGCTTGCGCCTGGGAAGACTGCGAGGCACTGAGAGCGAGAGTCCGAGGCGAGGGATTGGTGGGCAAGTGCGACGGGAGAGAAGGAGAGGAATCGAGGGTCGAGAGAGGATGGGCAAAGTGGGAAAATGAAAGGACGAGCCGCTTACTTACATATCATGCAGTGCAACGTATCTAGCGTAGATATAACCCATGTCCTGTGATGTTTGCACACAGTCCACTAGTCAAGAGGTGAAAGTTCCGTTAAGAACGAAAGTGCATAACCTCCGAACAGCAGTGTCGTAAGGAGTCCGTGTCGTCCGGGGTGCGAACGCATACTTCTTGGTTTCGATGGTATCCAAGTTCAACAGCCTCCAAGTGCTCTTGCTTACACTGATATCTTGTTCCAGATCAGCCATGTGTACGAACAACAGATCCTCTTTCAGCATGGCGGCTGCGCTTAAGAAACACACGTCAAGGTCCTGTAACAGCAACTTGATTGGCTCTATCATCAGGATGACTCATCCTTCCAGAATCAAGAGCTCGCTATACAACATCTCACAAGAGCCTCGAAGCTGGCATGTCGTTCTTCCATACCGTAGATCCCGCTCACCATTTTTCATCAGCCCATCCGATACGCAGAGCTGGTATCTCACTCGTGCTTATATTGTCGGCCAAAAAAAAGTACAACAAGGTATATGAAATGTACCAACAAGCTGTCTGCCGCGATGACGACAAGAAGCCGCCCGGTGGCCTCCCTCATCCTCGTTCACCTCCACCTGGCCCATCGGCGGCTCCTGAGAATGGACATTCAAGTTGGCGATTCGATCCGGCGCGATTTGGTGTGTGCGAGACCGCCAGGCAAGCGGACGCGGCACTTGACCAACGCCGGCAGTTCACTGCTTCAGTGGAACGGATACTGTCATGAGCAGTCCGCGACACCCGGCAACACTCGGCAACACCTCGGCAACACCAAGACTGTTGGCTAGTATTCGCTGAAGTGGTGCGTCATATTGAATGGATCCACAGTGCCCGAGAAACTTTTTTATAGTTCTCTGATCAGACAACCAATGTACGAAAATGGTGACCAGTGCGATCCCAAGCGATGTTTTTCAGCAAACTAAGTATCGGATCCCATCTTTGCAGAGACGAAGACGGAGTTAGATGGCTTCCCTGTGAAAGGAAGCTCGAGCTGTGACCGACTTGGCGAGTCTGACCTTCTTTTCAGTGCTGAGTTTTACATAAGGGTCAGGGACGGCGGACAGGCCTATCACTCGGCAGACAGC
>JBBPLE010000621.1:0-18588 GCA_038089675.1 Boletales sp. KT-2023b | reverse complement strand
TCTAGTGGAGGTGGAGGTGGTAGTGGTGATGTGGAGGGGACAGTTGTGGTGATTGTTGTGCGGACATTGTAGAGTGAATTGACTCTGATATCAGTCCTTTTCCACAATATATATTGATGTTCCCCGGAGGCTGACCATGTACAATCGTTGAACGCAAAGTATCTATGATCGCGAAACCAAATATGGAAATGTCACCGGACGCGTGACACTAGAGCTTCGGAATTACCTTGCCTGGCAAGGTTTCTGGCACCCACGTAAATCGTGGGAAAGCTGTCCGACCAGATTCTGCCGTGTCCGTATGTACTATTGCTTTACACTACACTTTCAACTCAGTTCCGTCATTTGTGAAATCATGGCAAGTTCGACAAAAACTGGATTTCTAACCGAGCCAAAGGGAAATCGTTTCTCATTTGGTACGTAGCTGCTTCCACTGGCACGGTGCCGCCGCCACCGCAATAACACAATTTCCCTGCATGTATTCGACACAAGATCAGAGATGCGGCGAACGCCTTCGGTTCGACAGGACGGCGCGTCTCCCCCGAAGAAACGCGGCACGAAGGGCTCACAACGTGTCCGTATCACGCCGACGCGAGAAAACAGACCCTGAAGCTATTCGTCAAACATAGTCGAGTAAATAGTACAGTGACACGAGGCCACAAACGTCCAGACAAGTGCTCCCCCCCCCAGGAGCGTGACCAGATCATTTAATTCTCGTCATAGATCATCGCAGCGGAACTCCTGTGACGCACGCGTCAGCACGGGATCAAAACGTGGGCGAGGCATGGACAAAACGCACTTCATCTCGACGCCCTAAGACGACGGAACCATCGTCAGCGTCAGCCATCCGTCAAGAAAAAAGAGCGTCAACTACGAGCGACTCACGTCCACCTTCCACGCGACCTGCGCGCTGAATTCCGTACACCCAAACAAGATCACCACTTCGATCTCGAGACCGTAGTAAAAGCCCTGGCCGGACAGCTTTCGTCGTTGAGTCAACGTTTTTGCCGCCTCCTCTGTATCAAAACGGATATGGCAGAGCGTCGAGAACGCGTCTACGACGGTCTCGATTGAGAAATATGGGCTGCAGCCATTGGAAGTGGAACGCACCCCCGCCATGATCGATCCATTTGGGATCTGGCTCCGTGCCTCGGTAGCACCAGATAGGGATCGTCCTGATGCCAAAGTCCGACTGTGAGGCTCCAAAGAAGAAAAACGTGCTACGGAATTCCTTGGTTTCGGTTGCTCGGACGCCCTGCGAGAGTGTAAACCAATGACGCGGCATGGAAGGCGATCCGAACACGAAACCCACCTTGTGAAGAATGCCGCTGAACACGTTCGGGATGCGGCACAGGCCATCCGCACTGACATACCAAGTGTGCAGTCTGGTGAAGTGTTCAGGGTCGGCCGGGTTGACGACGGTCGCGCACGTCGTGCCATACGTGGCACGGGCGGCACGGGATTTGACTAGGTTATCGACGAGGAACGAAAGGGCGCCGTCGGGGACCGCTTTATGACTACAAAGCCACTTGAGAAAAATCACTCGATGTGCTTGGGATGTGTACGCACACTCTGTTTGGACGGGAAAGTTCGATACCCTGCGACTTGAAATACGTATCGAGTTGTGACCAGAGCCAGTCGCTCGCTCCGAACCCACCGATAAGGAATGCCATCTGCGAGTTCCAAAAACGCGTCAATCGATGCCCACTTTTCGGGGGGGAAACCCGGCACCCACAGTGATAGGCACGTTCACGAATGCACGTTGTTGTTCGAATGCGCTGATCACAGCGCTGACGGAGTCGTCGAACAGTTTGGTGACGTCTTGCCTTGTGTCGACGATGGGTCATCAAGCATTCCTCCTGTCGGTGGCGCACTTACCCCGAAAGTTTCAATTTTCCGGACCTGATCTCATGCGCTGCGTCATTCTCGCGAAGACTGCCCACCTTGATGTAGGCCGGTTGTTCGGCATTGCAGATGTTGAGCTTGGTGGTCTGGTCGAACGTGTTTGTGATGTCGTCGATCATTTCCTGACTAGAGTAACGCGAGCCTTGCAGTTTTTCTAATTTCAAACCTGTCAGTCCACGAGTCAAGCAAATGAAGGCGTTACCGTACTCTGCAACAACCCCTTTGCCCTACGTGTAACGAACACCGATCCTTGGAGACGACCTTGAAACAAAGAGATGAAAGGACCGCTGCTGAACAAAGGAAACGTACTTACACTCGGCCGGTGCTATCTCCTCGAACGATGTCGGCTCCAGCTTCATCGAATACATGCTCAAATCGAGGGTCCCTCCACCGGCGTCGATGACGACGACACCTTGACCCTCGGGGTATTCCCCCTTGTTGGGCACCCCCGATGCGAACAGGTCCCAGACACAAAAGTGAAGACCTGCTTCACCCTCTGTCAGGAACCGCACGCGGGCACGCCCCTCGGGCGTGCTTGTGACGAGCCCTGCAAGCTCGATCGCACGCCGGTACTGCTGCTGCTGCGCACCCTCCCAGCCGTTGGGGTGCGTAAAGATGAACTGGATGTCGTCCTTGACCGAGAGCCATATGTAACTCGGGTACGACTCCTGGATGTACGTTTCGGCGCACTGGAAGACGTACTTGATGTAGTCCCGTAGAACGTCGACGGCGGATTTGCCTTTGGGGAGTGGCGGGATGTCGTTCTCCTTGATGTGTGCGGCGGAGAGGTGTTTAGGGCGAAGGTGGAGCTTCCACCTAGAACGATGCGTGAGTCAGTCCAAAGATGCCGTCCAGGAAACGTGGATGGCTGACCATTCGAGTTTGGTCCATTTTTCGCTGAAGGCTGTCTCGGTCATTTCGTCCGTGAGCGCTTCATAGCCAGCCGCTTTGAAGTTTCCCTTGGAATCGTAGTACATCACGGATGGGACTTTGACGTCGCCCACCTGACCCTGTTTCGGGAACCTAGCAAAAGGTCAAGACACGATGGCGAAGAAAGGCGAAGGAAGATACTTCATCACGCTCAGTGGCTGGGGAATTTCGCCAGGTTGGAGGATACAGTATGATATGCCACTGCAAGTGGTACCGACATCAAAGGCGAGGATGAGCTGGCGAGTCGACCCCGCGTATGGTTTTCGCTCGAGCGCCATGGCTTATCCGTGAAAGAGCAAGGGCTCGAAGGCGCAGCCTATTTATACCAGGTATGATAGATCTGCGCCCTCCCAAAAAGTATGGAGGAGCCCAGAACCACAGCATGCTGATACGCGAACGCAAAGGGTCCTTTCGGACTCCTGACACCTGCAAGTTCAAGCGGCAGGAAGTCAGCAGTTTATCCCCGTCCAATGCGCGCAACGCTTACGACGAGTCTCCCCAAGGCATGTCTCGCATTGAATTCGCCAGCCCGAGCGACTATGTAGGTAGTTTGATTCAAGCGACGAGATACAAACGGAGCGAACTTGTAAAAACGCGCGGACACCACGATGCAGCTCAGCGATGACACGTTGACGATAAGCCACTGCCTTTGTGTGACGGCATGTAGACGACATGTGAACGAGTACCCCAGTGACCCCCCCACTGCCCTAACTCACCTTGTGCACGGTCGCTGTCCTCCTTTTCTTTTTTTACAGGAAGCACGTTGCATGTTGCTTTCGTATGCCAGTGTGCGGCTTCCCCATGCGCTTTAGCAAGTTGATCCCATCCATGTCGCCTCATCCGTACCCTCGGGACGACTCCGCGCGCCGTCACCGAGAAACCGTTCCACTGTCGGTTTCCCGTTCACCACGAGAGGTGTGTCCATGTTTGTGCCGACCAGAAATGGGGGGCTGATGAGCACGATGCAAAGATGGGAGGGTCTCCTGTTATCGCGATGGTCGAGTCGCCCGCCGCCGCCCCCTCGCACGGTCGAAGTAGCGCTACCCGGCGTCGCTCGCTATCGGACGTTCAGTTTCTCGCACAGCAACGCGCTGACGCAAGGCGGGACGACTCCGGAAAACAAGTTTCGTCCTCCAGCATGGACCAAACGCCACTCGCCCCAAGGGAGGGCGAAGGAACCAAGAGGAGGGACGAGGTGGGGCGACAAGCCCGCGTTGTTGATGTGCATACTGAAACGCTGCCCCTCACTCTAGTTCAGGTCGTCCAGAAACGATGATTCCCACCGCATGCAGGTGCGGCGAGACGCCCAGTATGGGATGCGCTATCCACCGTTGAATGACGGAGTCGACATTCAACGCTCGTTGTGTACATATTCCGGAAGCACCGAGTCTGCTACGCCCGCATCGAGTCACCTGTTCGAAGTGCAAGCAAGGGAACTGAGCGCAGTCCAACGCGAGCGTGACAGGATACTTGAGGAAAAGAAGGCACTCGAGGAGAAACATGCAGACCTTCGACATCGCTATGACGAACGGGCAAAGAAGCTTGAGAGTGAGCGTCATGAACGAATGACCGCTCAGGAACAGGTAGCAGAGATCAACGCGGCGTATGAGGCGCTCGGGCGACAGTCTAATGAACAGGCAAAGAAGATCGATGATTTGCGTCGTCAGCGCCTGTCTATGCATGAGCAAGGACAAAAGCTCAAGCAAGACAATGACGCACTCAGGCAAGAATACGAGACGCAGAAGCAGGAGTACAACGTTCTCAGTCACAAGTACCAGTCGGCCAAGGCAAATCTCGAGCAGCGCACGTCGGAACTGCAAGGCGTTCAAAAGTTTATTTCGACCGTAAACACATACTCGGGAACGGAAATCGTCAATATGTTGCGCAAGCTTAACGAGGAGGTCCTACAGAGCACCACATACATGGCCGAGTGGGCAGTCGAGCGCCTTGCGTTCGAGATGCCGCGTGCGGATGAGATGGTCACAGAGACGACCGAACAAACGAGGGCGGCGGAAGCCTTGGGTGCGAGGTTCATGGAACTTTTGCGGACGAGGGAGCACAGGGACAATCCTATCCTGGTTGAAATGGCACTTCGAGCATACTTGATATACTTCTTGCACTGGATCGCGTCACCGTTGGGCATAGGACAAGAAGAACGGTCGCATGGCGTCTATATCGAGGCGATATATCAACGGATGCGAGAAACCGGTGCGTAGACCTGCAGATCCACGTCAACGCGTCGACCGACCCGTGTTTAATAGAGGGGCAAGCTATTTCTGGGAATTGGCGTGCTCTTACTCGCGCATATACCCTACCCCCTTGGATAAGCAACCACGAGTTGGCACGAGCCATCGATTCGGAGATCATTGTAGGTTTCTCTGACATTCTTTCGGCAGCAGGCTGCACCATGCCTAAAGTCTCCGTTGCATCGGCGCTGGAAACGACATTCGCAGACAGGATCCACCAATTTGTCTTGCTTGTTGGACAGGTCAATAAAATGATTGGTATGGGGATCGTCTCAGAGGACTATGAAATGGTGGTGGTGCAGCCGGGGACACCGTTCGACGACAGGCAAATGGAGGACTCGTATGACAGCGGAGAAAGGCTGCAAGGTGCAGGACGTCAGGACACGGTGTTGTGCGCGACGGAGCTGGGCTTGGTGCAACGAATGGCGGGAGCTGCTGGTAGCGGAGAAAAAGCGAAACAATCCGAGTATATCCTCATGAAGCCAAAGGTTGCTCTGATATCGGTGCTCGACGCCATTGACTAAGGCTTGGAGGCATTGGTTACAGTGATCCACCCCCATTTGCGTCAACACTGACACGATGGTAACACACGCATTTTCTCCTTACGCAATTTATTTTATGAGGTGAACTGTACATGTAGTCATGGTAGAACATGCCCTTCACTGTAAACTAGCGCTCAGATACGATTGCAAAAATTGCTACAAAAAGTTTGGAGCATCTTTCTATGGCACTAACTTTTCATGAGTGAAAAATGTGAGCGTGATATGAAGCTATTGTACTGTAATGTGCCCCGGTTCCGTGTCGCAAATGAGGGTGGATCACTGTACCATTTTTCACACAGATCGTACAGGATCATAATAGTAATTTGAGAATGTAGGGTGGATACAATAATGATACAGCGGGATAAGGAAAAAGCAAGACGCCTATGAACGCTCGCCGCGTAGCCGCCGGGCGAGAGCAAGATCCTTAGGTTGGATGGTAACACGCTTGGCATGGATGGCAGCAAGGTTGGTGTCCTCAAACAACGACACAAGGTAGGCCTCTGCAGCCTCTTGCAAGGCCATCACCGCAGAAGATTGGAAACGCAAGTCAGTCTATCCCGACGTCAGCATATATCCACCCCCAAATAATTCTCTACTCACCTTGAAGTCTTGCGCAATCTCACGAACCAGACGTTGGAACGGCAGCTTGCGGATCAGCAGCTCCGTCGACTTCTGGTATCGACGAATTTCACGAAGGGCGACCGTTCCGGGGCGGAAACGGTGAGGCTTCTTCACACCACCAGCCACCTGTACAATAGTTAGAACAAGTTTAACCCCTTTCGCAACCCTGCTCACGTTGGCGGCAGTCTTGCGGGCGGCAGACTTGGCTGCAAGTTGTTTACGCGGCGCCTTACCTGCATCCTATTCAGCGTCATGTCTCACACAATAGTGTTGTAAACTCACCACCGGTGGTCTTGCGAGCAGTTTGCTTGGTGCGGGCCATTGTTAATCAAGATTTGGATGCTAGATGATGGTGGTTTGTGGTTGAGTTGGTCAGTCGATCCGTCCCGTCGTATTTAAATCTGTCACGTCGCGTCGTCACGTGCCGTGTCGCGTGACACACAATCAACAAGTCAACAAACGTTTACGGAAATTTGACACAGCCACGACCTCGGACATATATAGGGACCCGGGCGCGATTGGATTCTGGCTTGTATCACCACCGCCACTCTCGCACTTATTCATCCTCGCACTCACACAAAATGTCTGGCCGTGGCAAAGGTGGCAAGGTAAGCTGCAGTGATACTTGAATCAATGCGGTCCTCTGAACATGAATGGAAAACAGGGACTCGGAAAGGGTGGTGCAAAGCGTCACCGCAAGATTCTGCGCGACAACATTCAGGGTGAGTTGTGGCAGAGCGGCTAAAAAAACGATATGCTGATTGTATGCAGGTATCACGAAGCCTGCTATCCGTCGTCTCGCACGTCGTGGAGGTGTGAAGCGTATCTCTGGATTGATTTATGAAGAGACACGTGGTGTTCTCAAGATTTTCCTCGAAAATGTCGGTTCGATTGTGTTGGTCACTCGAGCTTTACTAATCCATTTTTTAGGTCATCCGTGATTCAGTAACATACACTGAGCATGCCAAGCGCAAGACTGTCACTGCGCTTGATGTTGTCTATGCTCTCAAGCGCTCGGGGCGTACCCTCTACGGTTTCGGTGCTTGATTATTTGTCGTCGTGATTATTATCTGTATCGTATCTGTATTATTGTAATATCATCTCGCCTCATTGTTCCTTTTGCTGTCTCGCTCCCTGACTAAACAGACGAAACTTGTCTATTGATGTTCTCTGCATATTCCAGAGGGTGGCTTCGGGATCACAAAGCGACGCGATACTGATGTGGACATGGCGACGCTTATGTAAACCTGGAGACGCCACTCCCCCAAGGAAACCATTGAAGAATCGGCGGCGATCGAAGACTAAAGAACACAAGTGCCGGACGTACTTTGTGGTTCCAGCCTCGGATTTGTAGGTACTGCTAGGAGAACACGCTTGCCGAGCGACACCCAGAGAAGGGCACGACTCGGAAAGGAAAGGCGATCGAATGTGGGATATAAGTTGGATTGACGACCCGCTCGCCGTCACATTCGACTTACAGACTAGGTACGTGGACCGTTCTCTCTCGTTTCTCCAACAGCTCCACAGGTAGATGCTCTCTCGCATTTGCGCCGTTTGGATGCCCTGCACTGCTTGCCGGTGCAGCGAGCCCCCCTGTTATGCGAATGCGTCGCGCTAGGTCAGGATCACGATGTCCGCTTCCATGTCTAGTCTCGTTTCTTAATATCAAGTAATGTACTGGAAAGCGACCGTGCGCTCACGATATAAGCCAAGTTTACAGGAACATGACACCCGCTTCGTTCGGTGCCGTGTCATCCATGGATAAACCATTGTACCTTCGTGATCCGAATCACAGGAACACCTGTGGACTATACTTGCACAGGTGATTCGGCTCCGATCCTTGAAGCATTCGCATTGGATTGAGATGACGCCGCCTTTGTACCGGGATATCGTAACAATGGTTGCTCGTTTGTGGCTCTGAGAACATATGAATAAACGCCAGGTTGATGAACAGATCGATGTCCTGGAGGAAAGGACCGTAAGAGGCACAAGAAAGTAATAAGAGCAAGCGTCAGACGATCATGAAGACGGTCGTGTAAAAGATTCGCCAATCCACTGCTCTGTGGGGAAGGGGGGAGAAGGGGGGAAGAACTAGGCAAGCCAGAAACCATTGACAGCATAAGATCCACCCAGGGACGTCCGTTGAATACCAACTGGGCAGCGACCGCAGTCGCACTCCGCTTTTCCTTCACCATGTTCCATCCGCGGTGGTGTGGGCACCCATTCATTGCTCCCCTCTGTTTCATAGCCTGCGGCGGAAGGCGTTCACGTTTGGCATGCCCTCAGTGCGTATCAGACGCCGCGGCGCAAAGATAAATGCGCGCCATTCGGTCGGGTCGTCATCAAAAATTGAATTTGCGCCCGTAAATCTCGGCAGACAAATATTCTTACCATCCCCAGATTTGCCCTTGCCATGCGTTCATCTCGTTCCGGCGTTCTGGATCACGACATGCGATATCCAGGATGCACGAGAACTCGAGTAGCAGCAGATCGCTCGACGAAACTGAGGTGGCGAACTGTTACCGTCTCCTGTGAATCGATCAGCATAAATTGAAATCGGTTTCGGTGGGAGAACCGTCGTCGTGGAGCAACCCCAAATGGCGTTTATTAGATGCGGGTACACATGCGAGTGCCCAAACCCGTATTAGGACGCTGCATGCGTTGTGGTCAATGGGGTCAATTATCCAGCGTGTGGGATCCGCTGGGCAGAAGCACGGGTTTCAAATTGTGGTTGGCGACCACGACGAGCGGACATCAATCTGGCCAAGACTCTAGAGGGCTGGAGCCTAGAGGAACATGGATCCTGAATATTACCGGACCGCACGTTACGAAATTCAGTCGCGGTAGAGAGGTAACACGCGGTGAACATGGAGGGGACAGCCCTTCGACAGACGGAGATAACATCATTCATGAGCCAAAGAGGTAAAGGATACCCATCTCTCTCACACGAAGAATGTTTATGCGTCCATCGCACATTCTGTCGAACCGATCATACATAAAACTTCGCAGAAAGGGTTGACAAACCGGGTAGCGAGGTGGAGCCCTCCTAGGCAAGCCATACAGAGGAGGCACGGTTGAACGTTGGGGTTGTGGAGAGAGGGGTGGACCGATAGTACGATACGCACAGCATCTCTCCAAAAAAATAAATTTAATGAGAGCTCAAAGACCGATACAGAAACTCACAGCTGGGGCGCAAGACGTACACCGGCTGGCTGGCGAGCTCCACTTGCCGAGTTCATGCTGCTGTCATATCAGCATGGAAGCGGCCTTTTTTGTTTTTTAAAGAGGGATTCTTGAAGATGTGATCCCTCTAACCCTGACAAACCTTGTAATACCACAGGTGCGTAGATTGTGGAACTTTCCTTTTATGTGACATACGCCTTGCTTAGCATGCGCCAATGATCAATTCTTGGACCAATGACGAACTCGTCGGCAAGCTATCATTGACCTTGTTTACGCATCACAACGGAATGAGTCGTGGTGATCGGATATCGTCTGCCAACGGAAGCGTGGGTGACAAACTCTTGATTACTGAAACCTCCGAGCCAACACCGATGCGGTGGCCAGACTCCAGCACGGTGATTATAATTCTTATTTTATTTCCAAATAATGACTGACCAAAGCTTCTTTCGCTGGCGACCAGGTGTTTGAAAGGGTGATCGCACATTTGGGAGGTCACAGACAAGGGTTCGCAGACCCTTTTCCGCAGAGAATTCTGTGACAGGCAGTGAGGTGGACAATGTACTTCTGTGGTGTTGGCAAGATCACGCGGTGGCGTGGTTCTATCGGCCGGAAAAAAGATTATCAAGTATGTATCGACATGTTCTTAGAAGGTTAGTCTCCCAATGGGTAACTATGCTTGGAGAATTCCACCTACTCATATGCGACGATTTCGTAAGCCAGTCCATTTAGTGTCACTGCAGGGTGCGTGCCGAGTACAATTCGATATTTCTTGGCCTACCCAGGAACGTTTCGGATGGCATAGTGACGATTTATGGCTGGAATCTGTTGGCAAAGGAGGGGAATAGGCTTATTCGTATGTTTCTGCAATGCTTTGAGTGGCCTACGGTGACCATTACTATAAAATAATGTACGACGGACCTGCGGTCACCAGAGCTTGAAAACAAGCTCGTCGGCTGATGTAATCGACGTGGGAGACAGTGAGGACAACCCCGAGTGTTTTGTTTTGCTCAATCGTGTCTCAGCTCAAACAAGATGCCCTCTGACCATCTCAGCGTCGTACCCCCCCTGCTGGGTGCAGGCCACGCCGCAGAGGACCTGACAAAATCGGGGAGAACCCTCCACGCAACTTCGTCGCCGTTGAATGAAACGTATGCAGTGTATGCCGCTTCTTCGGTAGGAGGATGACTATGGCAGGAGGTATCTCTGACGAGTCCATATCCTCACCACAGTTGGAGTGCTTGTCGCCAAAACACATATCCAGCCCGGATGACCAAGTCGTCTACTTCGTGAGCTCCGAGGTCCTGCCACTATCGGAACGTCGTTTGGTACGTCTTTTCTCGTTGGGCGCGTCCCGTTACCCAACATATCCCAGTTTATTGGAGACACGTCAATTATCTTTTCTGCATGGCAGAACTTGCTGAAATCGGCAAGAGATAATGGCACAGACCTGTGAGGAGATTACTTGTTGGTGCCATTCCGGCAACTAAGGTTTTCTCTAGGCTTCAGGACGAACAAAGCCAACAGATGATGCGCAAGCTTGCTCTCGACTACGTCAACTTTTCAAAAGAATGTTGGGTACACACTGCAGTATGTGTTTTGCCTTGCTTTCTACGAATTCTGAAAAGCCACATCAGCAATCCTCTTCTGAAGCACGTCAGGCCAACAGTGAGCACTATAGAACGCTGTACACGTGTTTATCTCTTTTCGCAATTCTCTATCTCCCGGAGCATGGTCTCGAGAATGGTCCTGTCGGAGACGACCTCATGGAATGGCTAAACATTCATTTCATCGAGCCTTCTACCGAAGAAGGAGACCATCTTTCGACGTTAGAACATCCTTGGGCCGATGAAACCTTTTGGCCTTATCTAATCAGGTTTGACATCAGTTCTTGTTTGTCCTTTCTGTTCCGACCTTTTTAAGGGCAACTCTGAGAGGAATGAGCAAGGCTGTAATATTCTTTTTGGGTACCTTATCTGACCATCCATCTAAAAACCTACGCCAAGTCTCACACTCTATCATTCCGTTACTCAATACCCAGCCGAAGCTCCAGACATACGAAACTGAACGAGAATTTGCTTATGCTTCCCATAGGTGGAAAGAAAAGGTCAAGGCACTGCGTCTAGAACTCGATGCCGTTCCTGAACCTGATCGACGTGACGATTATGAGGACTGGTGGGATCGCCTCAGTGACATAGTTGGTATACTGGAAGGCCGCAATGAAGTGATCCAGAAAGTCTGCGAAGAGCTCGGTGCGGATTGGAAGGAGGTTTGCGTCGCCTGGGGCGTGTTCGTGGATCCGAGGCTTCGGAGGCAGGATCTCCCGTGCGTTCGGTTGATTCGTGTTTGTTTCCGGTATTTATTGGTTGCCCCATTCAAGTGATATTATCGCGCAAGTCCTCGATAACATGCCCCCTGACCCGACAAACACGGAGGACATGATTCATGCTGCGCTGTTTGCCGGAGATCCATTAAAAGCGTTGGACAATGCCGCGAAACTTGACCCATGGCTAAGCGCCCACTTGGCGGATATGATGGAACCATTGGCCCTGATTGACAAAGAGCCGAACGAGGAGTGAGTGATCAACAATATTATGTCCAGAATAGAAAGATTAAACTATATGTAGTTCGGGACTCTCACCCAGGAACTTTTACATCCTTTCTTATGCACAGTGCCTGCATGCTGATTTCGCCCTGTGGAGGATTACGGCGGCATATCTGTTTTCGTGCGGGAAAATTGGTGCAATGACCGCAGACGAGGTACTGGCGCGCGTGCCGCTAAGACTGCAAGGCGCAGGGTCCACCGAGGTCATGGAAGGCACCGCAGACGACAATATGAGTAAAGGGGACCTGTCTGGGATAATCAAGGATTTGAGTGCAATCTGTCATGAATACGGGCGAGAGAATACACGACGAAATATCTGCAGGGTGGGGTCACATATCCTGGATTTCCAATCAATTGCTTATTTCTCTCGGTGTAGATCGCTGCCCGAACGTTCGTACAGAAAAAGGAATATGGACTTGCGCTGTCATATTGTTCATCAGCGGAAGACTGGCCTGGCCTTGGTCGTGTGGTTGATCGCATCTTACAAGAATACATCCACACAGGTTCGACACTTGTGCTATGATCCGTCCTCGTCTCAGTTGTTGTTTCAGGTCCAGAACAGTATACCAGATACGTTCTGGATATCGCACCGTCCCTCCAGGCCCTCCGTGCAAACGCAGGCGCGCATGACGTGTTTATCCATCGATTGATGTTTGCTGTGCGGTATGCGGAGTTTCATCAGCGGTTGATGAATCTAGACCTCCAGGACGCCGCATTGGACCTGGTGACTATATTCCAAGAGGAGATAGCGCCAAAGTCTTGGTGGGGGATTTTGCTATGCGATGCTGTTCAACTCCTGCAATTTGGTAAGTTTTTGCGGTGACGCGCGACCTCTGCAACTAGACTATTCTAGAACCTGCGCCGCTTTTTTCCTACCCTAGTGCCTGCATTTTACTTTATCGCCTTGATGAAGTATGCGCGCGGGAGGCTCAGGGATCAGGAGAAGATTACCTCAAGATGCTGAAAATGAAACTCCGTGCTGACGGACGCCAAGATGCACAGCAACGGCTGCAAGTGGTCCGTCTCGCCCTTGCAAAATACTTTGCCAGATGCGCTATGATTGGAACGGGAGGGACGCAGATCATCGATAGGAAAGTCGGTTCCGTTGTATGAGGCTGTTTGTAATTCTTCCTTTGTGTTACTCATTTCCCCTCGTTCCCCCCTGGCCGTCGTGTGCCTCTCAGCAAACCGAACGGTATAATCAGTGAGTTACGTTAAAATGAAGGTCCGAAGGACACGTCGTCCGTTTGAGCTTCAACCTTCTTGTCTTGGCGCTGTTGCTTGGTTTGGACAGGCGGCCCATGGACGAATTTGGCTGCTTCGTGGCAGGCAGACGTTTGCATTATAGGATGCAAACTACTAAGCCACGCCCATGTCGGATGCGGGTGGAACACTGCAAAAATAATATCGTTCGCTTCACGGGATACGTTTTTTATGTTACTCGTGTACCTGACTATATTGACCGGTTTCAGTGCCTCTCGTTTACGCCTCCTCAAGGCGTGCAAACTGTTCTGGAATGTCGAATTCGGCAGCATTCGTCGGTCTATACCCCGTCGAGCCTCGGAAGGTCTTTTATCTTTCTGCGCCTGGCCTTCGGTATCCGTGAATCCTACTTTTTTCTAATTTTGATGTTGACCTTGGGCTCCGTCCGGGCCATAGACACGGTCGGACATTGAACATGTCGGTACCTCTGGACGGACATTCAAACCGGGCAAAAATACGAACATGCGAAAACGCTTGGTCACGTAACGCGTTCAATGATCACTGTCGCGGAGTGTTCTCGCTGAAGACCCCTGCCCGTTCTCTCCATTGAGTACGAGCAATTTGTCACAAGGAACCCTTTCCAGCCTCATCGTGCGGTACCACAGCCCCGGGCCCTCGGGATCCTCGATGAAATTCGCAGCAGGAACGGTACCAGACATCATTTGTGATGACCATATTGAAACTTGGCTTTTGACATGAGTTGGCTTGTCCTGAAGATAATGTCGCTGACGTGCCGTCCGGGGATGCCTGTTTGGTCCATATTGCCCCCTGATTCATCTCCTCCCGGGTATGTTTGTTCCCCGCCAGGCTGTTGGCCATTGGTCCAAGTTGTATCTTCATGATCATCCCCAAAGGGTCATATCCGGGTGGTTTTGAAAGGTATTTATACGCCGAGGTTGGAGGAGTTGGGATTAAAAACACCCAATCCGACATCGCTCCATCCAGTTCTCTCCAGAATGTGCTTCAAGATCGTACAGTACTACGAGTTCGACGTCTGTGGCCACCAGTCTGTTTTCACACGACAGTCGGTAGGCCACCTGCCCCGTTGCATCGTCCCCTCCACGTTCAACACTGACGATGGCAGGTGGACTGCAATGACAAACGCTGCCGATTCAGCGCCATGCACAAGGCAGACGCGCACGACTGTGTATCGACATGTGTGCAAGCGTGAGTAGGGTGTGCCTATCGGGTTTTCACGCTAACGTGATGGGTCAGGATGTTGCCGGATCAGCACATCCTCACAGATACGTTCAACAGCAAATGTAGGGGCTGCAAAGGGATGACGAATGGCCATTGACTCCGGACGTGCTTCTTCTTCTCGTTGCCTTGGTACTTGGGATACGTGCTATTTAATGGGTTCTCCATCATGTGTGGTAGAGGGGTTATTTTATCTTAGAATGGCAAACGGTTATGTAATATACTGCGAAGGAGACGAGCGGGTCGTGGATATATTCCGCATCTCTCGTCTTCGCCATTTCCGTCCCGCTCGCCGTGTCCCTCGTCGTGGATGTGGTCATGGGCGACGACGGGTACTCGCCATCCGTGTGGGACTCCACTGACCACTCCGACCCAAGTAATCTAGGCCATACCTCCCCATATGCCGTCTTCCAGCCCGCCAACCTACCGCTCTTGCATGAATCTGTGACGACGCCCGCATTTACTTTCGCCCCAGGGAAGCCATCATCACCACCACCTCGATCAAGCTCTGATTCTCTCGGAAGATCGTCGACTTCCAGACGGCGAGACAGCATCCCAATCACCGTCGACCGAAAGGACACACTTTCCACCATCCCGAGTGACGTAGCCAGCCTGGTAGAACCCAGCTTTGATGAAAACGTTTTGAGAGCGCTATGTGAACTAGACGTGAGTGACGCCGCGCTGGTGTTGAAATTGACTGCGCGTTGATACTACGTGGCCATGGCAGTGCGGCGTGCCTCTGCTACTGGATCGAATCAAACAGAGCATGGTGTCCTGTCGGGTGAGCGGTCGTCTTTTCCTGCATGCATCGAGGCGGCGCGTGATACTGAACCTGATCTATTTACCACCACACACGACAGGAGGCGTCTGTCTTTTTCAAGAAGCGTGCTGTGCTTGAAGAAGAGTACGGCAAGAGTCTGCAGAAGCTAGCTCGCAGCACCTCGGAAGTATACTCTATGAACGACGGGAAAGCTGGGTAACGTGTATCGCGTGTTGCTTACTTATCACGGAACTGACGTGCATTGTTTGCAGCTCTTTTGTGCATGCGTGGCAGTCTTCTATGAAGCTCCATGAAGTCATGGCCGACAACAGAATAAGGTTTGCGCAACGCCTCAATGAGATGAGCGATGAGCTTGCTTCTTTGGCAAAGGAGGTGGACAAGAACAGGAAGCAGGTTTGTTTACCAAGATCGTCCCATGAGATACGTGCTTCTGATTTGAATACAGACGAAAGAGTTGGCAAGCCGGTACGAGCGTGCCCTACAGGAGGCAGAAATGAATATGGAAAAGAGCAAGACTCGGCTAGATGTGTCGTCCGAGGAACTCGAACGGGTACTACTGCAGAAGGAAGGCGAGCCGTTCAACGAAAGCGCAGTCCACGCTAAATCCCCTGGCGTCCTCGGGGGTAAACGCGTACTCGGGAAGGCCGTCGCCAAAGGTGGACTGCTTTTGAAAGGAAAAAACCCTGGAAATGTCGGGACCTAGCCTTAGCTGTTTCATGTGGGTTGCTAATCTCCGGCTAGATTCAGCGACAGGAAGACGATATCCGGTCACGTGTTTCGAGCGCATCGGACTCATACCGGAAGGCTTTTACCGACACTCAAACAATGCGACAAGAATACTTTAATTTCCAACTTCCTCGTATCTTGCGTGTTCGTGTTTACGTTTTGATGTCATGACCTCGTGCTCACGAAGGATGTAGTCCCTTAAGGAATGTGCTGATGAGATTGATCTCGGAACGCAGTATCACCTGACGCGATATGCCTTTCTGTTTGAGAGCATCGTGCTCAGTGATGGATCTACCCTGGTTCCTCTCTCACCCGAAGAAGGCAAGTGTTTACACGTTTTTATGGACCTCGTTTTTTCATGCGATATTCAAGGGACTGGTCTCAAGGCATTCATCGAGACCATTGACAACCGCGCAGATTTCAAGACATATATGCAGAATTATGCGTATGCTCGTGGGGGTGGACCTCGAGGGCCAAGACGAGATGGCCCTGCGGAGGAAGGCTTCGTACGTGTTTTGTTTGTCATGTGTCCTGAGTCTCGTTAAGTCCGCGTTCCCTATAAGCTCCCACCAATTCCCACACTAGGTGGTGGCTACGTCACTGCGCAGCACCCACCAGTCGCACACAACGGGGGACATCCACCAATAACCGATCGTGGCCGGCCTACGTTTGGTGTTGATCTGAGCGAACAAATGGCTAGAGACAACGTTGAAATCCCTTCTATCCTAGAAAAATGTTGTGCTGCGATAGAGAAACATGGACTGTATTCTCAGGGAATATATCGCATCAGCGGTATGGCAAGAAAGGTTGGTTTGTTGAAAGAACGGCTGGACAGGGGTGAGGAAAGAACCCTTTTTCCCGGTGGCTAATAGCTGACATCCCTCATCAGATATGGATACTGTGGATTTGGACTCGGATGAGTGGGCGTCCGATATCAATAACGTCACTAGCGTCCTCAAGTTGTGGTTCAGGGAACTACCAGACCCTTTGCTTACCCTAAACCTCCATCAAGGCTTTATAGATGCTGCCAGTGAGCCGATCATTTTTTGCTTCCCTTCCACCCGTTAATCGAGGCTAGGAATTGAGAATGATCGCTTGAGGCACATACGTTTACACGAGCGTGTCAACGATCTTCCGGACCCAAATTACGCGACACTCAAGTACTTCTTGGGCCATCTGCACAAGTTAGTTCACGTGAATTACCCTGGTCCCGAGCACCGTGCTGACGACCGTGGGATGTACGGATAGGATCGTACAATGTGAATCTGACAACTCAATGTCGATTCAGAATATCGCCATCGTCTTTGGGCCAACGCTCTTTGGCCAGGTGTCAAGCAATGGAAGCGTCACTGGACATGGAAATGGAACCATGGCGGATGCAGCTTACCAAAATAAGGTAAACTCCTATTTTCTCTCACGTGGTGACGCCATTGAATTGACTTCTGCGTCCAAGGCCATCGAAACAATTTTAGAACATTATACCGATATATTCGTGGACGAGCCGGAGGCTGCGACATAGACACTCTGACGACTGTTGCTTCCTTTTTCTATATTTGACCCCCTCTCTTCCATGCCGACCGTTACCCGACCTCGTGATACCCTATGGGACCTGTCTCCATGGTTTCATTGTTATAATACACTCCTTTCGTTTGGACGGATGACGCATGCTTGCATGTGTGGTGTTCCCCCCTTTTTTCCATGTACAAATCTCTCGTTCTCGCTCTATTTTTCCCTTCTCGTTTTCTCTCGTGACTTCTTGTTTCCTCTTTCTGTCTATTACTTATATGCACGTACCATAGCCCTGAGTTAACATGAATGAATGTACTCTTTACCCCAACGTGGCTTGCATGTGGTTGTTAGTCACACCGGCATGATAAAATGAAGTTCTGGCTCCCACACGATCTATGTTTTCCATGAGTCACTCGTATTAGCAGCCTCGGGTCGTTATGAGGCGCGGCGAGATGACAAAACAGCCTGACAAAGTTCCAACACCATCAATAATAATCTGTAAGTTGATACAGTTTGATAACACAAAAATAAGGATGACTTACAGTGGCAAGTACAGGGCAGTTCAGAAATCGGGGCCGTTCGTTCTGAACGACCCCAATGTCAAATGATGATGGACCGGTGTTTAACATCACAATCGCTGTACCCAATGTGACGAGAGATGGCTGATCGCTTGCCGACAGCCTCGTCGATTCCTGATGATGAAATATGGTCAACGTAGAAGCATGCTGACTGGAGACGCGAGAAGTTCGCCGAGCGGTTCGTTCGGCAAACTACCGTCCGGAAACTTGATGAGCGTGATAGCGTGCTGGTACCCCCATCGACAAGTGCGACGAGTCACACGCACTTGCCCCTTTGCCACGGCAGACGCACCTGTGTTACTAATGTCGATTGAGCTCCCAGCCCCATCATTTTCGGTATATTGTTCTGACGTCGATAAGGGCGTTGGTCCTGCCTGGGTGTGGCTTCGGGTTTGTCGCATCGAATAGTGATGATCTGCGCCTGACGTAGCGAAAGATACAATAGGCGCGTGAGAGAGGCCTGCAGGATCCCCCCGCCACGGAGATCGGCTGCACCTTGCTGATGCGG
>JBBPLE010000620.1:0-18592 GCA_038089675.1 Boletales sp. KT-2023b | reverse complement strand
GTGTGCCATGAATGCAGAATGATGAAGGTCCAGATCCTTGAATAGCTTGGTTATCTATATCAACACCCATGGAAGTAAAGGCCAAAGTGTTGTTATATTGATGTATTTTCTTTTTGAACTCTCTATGATCCTGAGGGTCATCAAAGAGATCTTGAAGGATATGTGGCCATTGTTGAATATGAGGAAGAGTGACCTGACCCTGAAGACAACACATGCCAAAGCAAGGACTACGAACACCAGAGTTGGCAAGCTTTTCTGAAATGAAGTGAAGAGCATGACAATTGGGACATTGAATATTCATAGGTCCTAGAGAATGGGGCTGAATAGGCTCAACATATGGTCTTCCACCAGGAGGAATAGGAATAGGATGTGGTGGTTGAGGATCATGAGAGTCATTAGAGCTGGTAGAAGAGCTGGAGCTGGAGTTATCATCATCAGGATCAAAGTCAGGAATAGGAGAGCCAGGATTGGATAATGGAGATCTTGGAGATGAATGTCTAGATATAGATGATCTGGCTGAAGAAGGAGCAGCAAGAGGATCTGGATCTGGATCTGGGCTAGAAGATCTTGAGGCAAGCTCAGCCTGTCTAGAAAAACATAGATTAGTAGGAAAATAATATATTATAATCAAATGCTTACTGTTGTCTTGCCTGATCTTGTTCATACTGTTCAGCTGAGTGCTGACTATATTCATCCAAGGCCTGTGAAAGCAAAGCTTGAGAAAGCTGTTGGACTTGCTGAACTGCCAGCTGCTCTTGCTGCTCATGCTCTTCCTCCTGTTGCTGTAATACTTGTTGCTGCTCCTCAAGAATCCTTTGGTGATATAGCTCCTGTTGTTGCAATCTCTGTTGCTGCTCCTCCACAATCCTTTGGTGATCTAGCTCCTGTTGTTGCAATGCTTGTCTCTGCTCCTCAGCAATTCTCTGAAGATGTAGCTCCTCCTGTCTCAATGCCTCAAGCTGAACCTCCCTAAGTCTTTGATGCTCCATTTGTTGCCTTAACAATAACTCTTGCTGCAACTGCATCTGGTAATGATGATCTTGTTGCTGCTGTTGGAGTTGTTGTAACCTCATAGAATATTCATGTTCATGTTGCTGTTGAGCTTGCAGATATCTCTGATTCTCTGCCTCATGTTGAAAATATATGACATGCTGATAGGTCTGTGGGATTTGTGGTGGAGGCTGAGCAAGTCCAGGATTAGGATGGACTGCAGAGGAATGATTTTGTCTTTGATTGCATCGCCTTTCATGAGTATGATTGAACCCTTCTAAAAGGCAAGTATTATAATCCACTGGAGCATCCCTTTGAGGAAAATATTGAGGCTGTGGAGGGGGTGGTACAAATGCTTGAAAAGGTAGTTGCTGATTTAAAGGTGGATGGGAAAAAGGAGGTAGTATTTGAAGAGGAAATGGTAGTGGTGGTGGTGGTGGTGACATTTGGTTGCGATACATACATTGCATATCATGATGTGCAATCTGATGATGGAGTATTCCAGGATATTGCTGAACAGAAACAGGAGGATGAGTCTATAATTTATAATTAGTCTCTAACCATTTAAATAAAACAAAAGAAACTCACTATCAAAGCAGTAGGGATTTGTTGCCTAACAGGATGAGGATGACAACAGAAAGGAGGAGAACCAAGCTGACATTGATCACATTCAGCTTGGTGAGCAGCAGATTGAGCACATTGAGGGGAGGTGAGAGGTGAAGACCTAATAAAAATTTTATATGCTATACCAATGAAGAATCTAGAAATACCTACATTCTCAGTCAAGGATTGAAGATTTAAAATCAAATAAAGCAAGATCCAAAGGTCCAGGTCCAAAGGAAAAATCCAAGTCCAAGAGGGAAAGTCCAAATCCAGGAGAGAAGGTCCAAATCCAGGGGGGAAGGGTCCAAATCCAAGGGGGAGGGGTCCAGGCCCAGGTGTGGCCAGTCTTCAGAAAGGTAGTCAAGGATGCACACCAATCCCTCTGCCTTATTATATAGCAGTGCCAAAAGTTAACTGAATGGCAATCAGGGCAGGAGTATGATAGAGACAAAGGCAAAATGCCTGAGACAAAGTGAAAGGTAACAGCAAGAATGAACAGACAGATCAAAGATCTATCAGTATCCTTGGCAGCCTCCAATCAAGTCTCAACTCTGTGGTACAATCAGAGGTCTCAAGGCAACCGGCAGACATACAGAGTTGAATCTGTGAAGCCAGGTAGTAGAGACTTGATCACACCTCTTCCCAAACAGCTGATTTTCACTCTTGGCACACTGTAGTAAAGCAAAGATCAAGTGCCTAATCCAAGGACTCACACTTTCACTCAGTTTTGGTCTTATCAATTCAGATCTGTTATCAGATCAAAGCCAGAATATCATTTGGAATGGTATTAAACTCACAGAAATGACTCTGAGACCTGAGATATGGGCAGGGATAGCAGTGATATGGTAGAATTGTATGTAGACACAGTGAATGATGAGAGTGTAAGAGGGAGCTGTGAGGTTGTGCAAGTGGACATTGAAAGAGGAAGGTGGCTGTGCTTGTATGCACTACTGAACAGAGAAACCTCACTCAAGATTCAAATAGAAAAGAATATAATTTTTATTTATCATACATACAGTGTACATAGTGGTGCTATGGACCTGCCATTCCCACATCATTGTTGTGGTGGTGGTGTGGTGGCACACCATTTGGCTACCCAACTGGCCATCACATGCACTACTGAATGGAGAATGGATTGCTACAAGTGAGCCACATGGCTTTTGGTCAACAAAACAGGAAATCCACATGGAAGTGGCAAAATATGTGACCCACTTGGGCCACCCAACCCACCTGACCCAAATGAAAAAAGTGTCAGATGAGCATTGTAAGTACCTCTCTCTCACACCATTCTCTGCTAACTTATAGATCTTTTGCTTGCTCTGGTTCTCCATGAACACTTTGAACTGCTTGAACACCTCAAAGACATCTGACTTCACATGAATGGGCAACAAAAACCAATATTGAGAGTAATTGTTGATGAATGTGACCCAGTAGCAGTAACCAGAGAATGTTGCATATAGCACTTGGCACACATCTGAGTGGATGAGCTCTAGAGGGCAAGAAGTATGTGATGTAGAGCTAGGGAATGGATTTGCAGTCATCTTGCCAGCCAGGCATGGCTCACAGATTGGATCAGGTCATGAATTGGTGATGCCAGAGCAATAAATTGAGTGGAACTGTAGTTGCAGGGTGTGCATGCTCAGTCACAGGCTCAGTCACACCATCAAGGAATGCAGCATTGTGCCCATTGATTGAAGTAATGAAGAGTGGTGGGCCAGATTTGTGTGAGAATGTTATATGAGTGGCATTGATATGGACAACAACTGATGAATATTGAGTGAGATATAGGACAGCAAGGAGGTTATTTTGTAGCTGAGGAACATGCAAGACATTCACAAACTTGACCGCTCAACCTTTCTTTCCCTTTATCAGTGAATGGAATAACACAGACCCAACTCCAGCAGAATAAACAATGGTATTGTTGGCAAGCTTGATTGGGACATGTTTGGGAGTATAATTGTGAAGCCAATGTCAATGGGGTGTCATATGAGAAGTGGCCCCTGAGTCTGCATTCCAGTTGTGGTCAGCATCGAGTTGGAGTGGAGGAAATGGGTCAGAAGTGTCACTGGAATGAAGACTTGCATTTCTGGCTTTCTCAATGACTTCCTGAGGACCTAGGGATGTCCCAGTCTTTGTCTGTGCTTGCTCAGGCCTTTTCTCCATGTTCTTCTGTGACTTGTAGTACTTCTTGGCCCTTTGCAGCAAATAGCACTTGCACTAACAGTGCCCAGACTTCTCATAGAACATGTTACAGTTCTGATTGTGCACTTCACTGTTTTTGTTGCTTTTCCTTATTTAGTTGTTCAGCCACATTGTGATGCATTATTGTCATTTGTTTACCAGATAGTTTATAGGTCAGAGCTCACTGTCTTTGCTTTCCTTAGTTTCTGACAGTGAACTCCAGGTGTGTAATATGCTTACTGCTCAATATACTAGTTTCTGACAGTAAACTCCAGCTGCCTGATTCAGCTGTTTAACAGAATGAGCATGGTGAATTTGCAGTGCAACTGCAGCCAGATGAAGCAGAAAGTACAGTGTTGGCAGGAGTGGCAGAGGTGGGATCTGGACAAGGGCAACAGTTGATTTCCTCAGTCTGGAATGCCACTTTGACCTTGTCCTTGTTGAGATCTGTGAGGAGAGTGAGTGATGAGATAAAATGGTTGTATTCAGGACCAAGTGAACAAATCATGGCCATGCAAGTTAGCTTGTTGTCAAGCTTTGCTATTTCAAATGATGAGCTGTGGAGATCCTTGACATGAAGCATAGACTCTTTGACTCTAGCAGCAAGGGCAGGGAGTGGCTCCTTGGGGTGCTTCTGGATGTTGAAAAACTCATCATAGGCAATGAAGTGACTGCTTGCTTTCTGTTGGACAAAAACAAGCTTGAGTGCAGCCCAAGCCTGGGTAGGATCATCCTGGATCACTTGGATGTGGACTTGCTGGTTGGAAGTAATGTTTAGCATTAGCTTGCCAGCTGCCCTTTCCTGTTTGATATCCCAGGCAGTCTGGTCAGCTCCAGCTGTGGTTGGGCAAGTTTCTGTACCACTGACAAGCCTCCAGAGGCCTTTCGAGTACAAGAGAGCCTTCATCTCCTTGCTCCAGGTGATGTAGTTATTACCAAAGAGAGGCTGGATGTGGTGGGAGTGGGATTGTTGTTCTGAGGACATGATGTGTGATGAAAATTTTTGTTGAGTGAGGAATGATGGATATGAGGTGACTAGAGCACAGGGCTCATAACCTGTTAAACAGTTGTAATGAGGCAGCTGGAGTCCACTGTCAGAAACTAATATATTGAGGAGTATTTGATACTACTACATACCTGGAGTCCACTGTCAGAAACTAAGGAAGAGAAAACAGTGGACTCTGACATTTAAACAATGTGGTAAACAAAAGAAAATAATGTGCCACAGTGTGGCTGAACAACTAAATAAGGAAAACAACAAACACAGTGAAGTATACAATCAGAACTGTAACATCTGCAAGCCATGCCTGGCTGGCAAGATGACCACAAATCCATTTCCTAGCTCTACATCATGCACTTCTCACCCCCTTGAGCTTGTCCATTCAGATGTTCACCAGGTGCCATACCCATCATTTTCTGGATGCCGCTATCAGGTCACCTTTATCGATGACTACTGTTGATATCAATTTGTGTTGCCAATTCGTGCCAAGTTGGATGTCTTCAACACATTCAAGCAATTTAAGGCATCCATGGTGAACTAGAGCAAGTGAAAGATCAAAACTTTGCAAGACAACAAGGGAGGCAAGTACATGAGCAATGCAATGCTCAAATTCACATTGGAGTGTGGTATTGAGCACCAGCACACAGTTTGTGTGTGTCCACAGCAGAATGGAGTGGCCAAGTGTGCATGCAAACTGTGTGCTCTTTAAATGCATCATGGGTATGCTGCAGGAATCTGGGCTTGCAATGGCTTGTTGGGGTGAAGCACTTGCTGCCCTGGTTCATGTATGGAATTGATGTCCAACAGCAGTCATGGACAATGCTACTCCATTCAAGCTCTGGCACAGTCAAAAACCAGATGTCTCCCATTTGCAAGTCTGGGGATCAACTGCTTATGTGCATATCCAGAAGGACAAATGCACCACACTGCACTTGCACTTTGAGAAGTGTGTGTTTATTGGGTATCCTGATGGGTATAAAGGTTGGAAATTCTATAACCCAACCACAAAGCACTCAATTATCTCAGAGTGTGCAGACTTTGATGAGCATATGACCCAAATTCCAGCTACCATTGCACCTCCACATCACACTCAGCCAGTGAAACCCTACATAGGTCTGATGCTGGATAACTATGATGATGATGAGGGGTGCACTTCTCACCCTCCTGCAGTTCTACATCCTGTGGGGGGGGGCCTCCTGCTGCTCCTGCAAATAAAGAACAAGATGCAGAACACAACACCTCAATTGCAGCACCTCAGCTATTACCAGACCCCATCACACCCATTGCTGTGCCTCGGCCTTTGCCAGATGTGCCTCACATACCCCCACCTGCCCCAGTTTATGAGCCAATTGGAATTGGAGCACATCTTCCCTGCAGATCACACCAGCCACCTTGTGAATGGTGGAAACTCAGTCCTGCCCAACTTACCAACAATACAGATAACTCAGATGATGAAGAGGTGGATATTGTGCAGTGTTTTGCATCTGGTACTGCATACCCCAGGATATTCAAGGATGCCATAAAGCAAGATGACACTGCCAAGTGGAGACAGGCTGCCTTGGATGAACTTACCCCTCAGAAGACAAATGGAACATGGACACTGGTCAATCGACCTAAGGATCAACCAGTGATTGGGTCCAAGTGGGTATTCATGAAGAAATTTCACACTGACAGCTCCTTTGAGCACCACAAGGGATGTCTCATTGCCCAGGGCTTCTCCCAGTGTCCAGGATTTGAATTCCTTGAGGCTTTCACCCCCACAGTTCATGTGCCCACCTTGCGCATCATTTTGGCTCCAGCTGCCATCCATGACCTGTACCTGTGGTCTGTCAACATTCTGAATGCTTACCTCAATGGTGAGATGGACTGCGATGTCTATATGGAGCAGCCTGAGGGATTTGATGAGGGCAACTGCACAGAGAGAGAGTGCCTGCTGAAGAAAGTACTGTATGGCACCAGGCAAGGCAGAAATTGCTGGAACTGCAAGATGCAGTCCATTCTTGAGTCTATTGGCTTTTCACAGGCTCATTCAGATGCCTCAGTCTATGTTTTCATGTGAGGTGACATCCAGATCATTCTCCCTATCTTTGTTGATGACATAACATTTGCATCATAATCCCTGCCTGTCATCAAGCAAGCAATCACAGATCTGAGCAAACACTTCAAACTGTGTGATCTTGGGCCAACCACAAAGATTCTGGGGATTAAGATCAAGCAGGATTGTGCAAAACATTCTCTCACCATCTCACAGCAGCAGTATTGCACCAACATGCTTGCCTGCTTCAATGTGGCTGAATGCAAGCCAGTCCAAACTCCAATGGACCCTGGCCTCTGCCTGTTGCATGAACAATCCCCAAAAACACCTGAGGAGTGCAACCTTATATGAGCAGTAGACTATGGTGGTGCTGTGGGCTCCTTGCAGTATCTATCTTGTACCACTTGCCCAGACATTGCATTCACTGTAGGTCAACTCAAAACATTCACATCTGACCCTGGTGTGGCCCATTGGAATATGGTTAAGCATCTGTTTTGCTACATCAAAGGGACAATGAACTATGACATCACTTACTTGCCTGATCCCTCCTCACCTTCCCAGATCTTTACCATCTTCTCTGACACAAATCATGGTGACTGCAAGGACACAGGATGATCCACTAGTGCATAGGTTGTCAAAATCAGTTCTGGCATTGTCTCCTGGATGTCTAAGTGTCAAACCATTGTTGCACTGTCCACCACTGAGGCACAGTATGTGGCTGCATGTGAGGCTGGCAAGAAGATCATTTGGATGCGCAAGTTGATGCAGGAACTCAGATTTGAGATGAAAGGCCCATCAATGCTCCATATGGACAACCAGTCTGCAATCCAGGTGGCAAAGCATCCAGAGCACCATGGCAGGATGAAGCACTTGGATCTTTGGTGGTACTAGCTTAGAGATATGGTAGATAGTGGTGTCATTTCCCCTTCTTTCATTCCTACTTTGAATATGCCTGCTGATCTACTCACAAAGGCACTACCCAGAGTTAAAGTTATTTCTGTTCTTTGCTTGGACTTAACCTATTTTTGACATTTTAGTTAATTTCACACCAATACACAATCAGGTGTGTGTGTTATAGTTCTGATTGTGCACTTTGGTGTTTTCGTTGTTTTTCCTTATTTAGTTGTTCAGCCACATTGAGGTGTATTATATTCTTTTGTTTACCATATAGTTCAAATGTCAGAGTTCTCTGTCTTTGCTTTCCTTAGTTTCTGACAGTGGACTCCAGCTGCACACTTCAGCTGTTTAACATAAAGATGCACATCTTCAAGTGTGGCCATAGTGCAGGGTGTTTGTCCTGCTGGATATCCACATAAACAGTGGATCCCTAGACTCACAGGTGGAAGACATTGTGTCTGTGACCATGCCAGACCTCAAATGGAATAACATTGTCTGAAGCAGCTGTAGGGTATTGATTCCAGATATGCATCAGCATGGCAAGTGCTTTACCCCAAAATGCCATTGCAAGCCTGGATTGCTGCAGCATCAAGGTGATCCACTTAGAGAGTATGTGATTGACATATTTGGACACCAGTTCTGCTGTGGATGTGCATGAACTGTGTGCTGGCACTCAATGCTGCACTCAGTTGTGAAGTTGAGTATTACATTGCTCATGTTTTTGCCACCCTTGTTATCACACAGGGTTTTGATCTTTTACTTGCTCTGGTTCTCTGTGAACACCTTAAATTGCTTGAATGCCTCAAAGACATCTGACTCCATACAAATGGGCAACACAAATCAATATTGAGAGTAGTTGTCAATGAAGGTGACCCAGTAGCAGTACCCAGAGAATGTTGGATATGACACCTGGTGGACATCTGAGTGGACAAGCTTGAGAGGATGAGCAGCATGCAATACAGAGCTAAGGAATGGATTTGTGCTCATATTCCTTGCCAGGCATGGCTCACAGATTGGATTGGGTGGCAATTTTGTGTCAAGTTTCATCCTAGTCACCATATTGCATTCAAACAGCAGTTTGACATCAGTGATGTTATTGTGCACAAATCAGTGATGCCAGAGTGACAGGTCAAGTGATGTTTTCATTGTTTTTCCTTGTTTAGCTGTTCAATCACATTGTGGTACATTATTTGTGTTTATTTGCTGCATAGTTTTTATGTTGGAGTCCACTGTCTTTGCTCTTCTGAGTTTCTGACAGTGGACTTCAGTGCCTGAGTTCAGCTGCTTAACAAAATGACACACTGGTATGCATACCCATGTCAATAAAGTACTACAATGACTCCCAAAACTGTTACAATGTGCTCACCCTAACACAGTGTGTGAAGCACACCGCAAACACCCGTGGGAATTACGCTTAGCATTGGTGGGACAAATAGTAGTACACACCCATGGCTACCTATCGGACCCTGGGTCATGTGATTCTATCCAGGAATGGCAGAGATATGGCCATTTTAAAACAAGAACTCCATTATAACATTTTTGGGACTTTTGTTATGAACCATAGGATCTCTATGAAATGAACTGATAGTTGATGTTTTTTGATGCTACAAACAAAGATACACATATGTGCATGATGTCTGAGCTTGAAAATGTTCCCATGCTTCTTGACTTCCAACCACTATCATCATATGACCTCTCTCTGATATCCAAAAACATACTATTCTCTCTCAGCTGGATTCTGGTCTCTCTGTCCACTCTATTGCATCCAGTACTGGTCTGAGTACTGCTACCATCTCCAGACTTCATTCCAAGAAGCATTCTACCCTTCAGAAGTCACTTGGAGGCCATCCATCCAAGCTTTCCTCTACTGATATCCAGTGTGCTGTGTGTCTAATCGCTAGTAACAAGGCAGAGAATGCTGTTCAGGTCACCAAAACCCTCTCCACCATCACCAACCAATCCCTCCATCCTAATACAGTCCATCATCACTTGAAAAATGTTGGTATGAAGGCTGTAGTCATGTCTAAACAACCTCTACTCAGCAAAACATTGCAAAGCATGGTTGGACTTTGCCTATGCACACAAAGACTGGACTCTGGATGATTGGAAGCAGATAATATGGTCAGATGAGACCAAAATCAACCACCTAGGGTCAGATGGACATAAATGGGCATGGAAAAAGGCAGGAGAGGGACTTAGTGACAGGTTGGTGGAGGGGACAGTGAAGTTTGGTGGTGGTTTCTTGATGATGTGGGGCTGTATGACCTGGAATGGGGTTGGATATGCTGCCAAGATTGATGGTAGGATGGATGGTGACCTTTACCTTCAAATTTTGAAGGATGAACTCCAGAATACTGTACCCTGGAGTTTTATGGGTTTAATCCTCCTGATACCATCTTTCAGCAGGATAATAACCCCATGCACACCTGCAAGAAGGTCAAGGAGTGGCTAGAAGAGCAGGAATTTAAGACTATGGTATGGCCTGCACAGTCTTCAGACCTTAGCCCCATAAAACATGTCTGGCTTTACCTCAAAAGGAAGCTTGCAGATATGAGGAGCCTTCTAAGGGGATGGAGGAGTTGTGGAGAAGAACTCAAGAGGAATGGGAGAAGATACCAGTTGAGGTGTGTCAGGGATTGATTGAAGGCATGCCTAGGAGGATTCAGGCAGTCATTAAAGCCAAAGGAGGATATACCAAGTACTGATAAATACTAAACACCATATTCATTACTGAAAGTCCCAAAACTGTTACAATGGAGCTCTTGTTCTCTGCCATTCCTGGATGGAATCACATGACCTAGGGTCTGTGTCAAGTCTGCTTCCTCCACTTGTCAGCAGTGGTTGGACATAGGTTGGAGGTACAGAGGTTCAGGGTTCTGGGCAGAACCAGGTCAGAGGGGTGAGAGTGTTGGCTTCAGGTTATGGCCTATGCCCTTGTGTGGTCCCAGCTCTTGTATTTCAGAGGGCAGACAAGGATGGGATCACTATAGTAGCTAGTAGAATACCATGGGGGAGGTGACTGCAGTTGGACAAGGGAGAGAGAGAGGGAGTGAGGGGAGACAAGTGAAGGGCAGACAAAGTTGATACTCAAACTGAAGAACTAGTCCTCAGCAACTATGACATTAAATACATGGAGAAGGACTATACTACAGGGATGTGGAGATGAAGAGATAACAGAAGTGTGCAGTTCTATGTGGTGCTACATTCTAGTGGCATACTCCATGATGGCAACCAGGGTTGACAGTGGAATGGAAAGGGTTCCCCCTCAGGGTCATTGATGGCAACTGGTACTGAGGCATAACCAGTCAGGGTGGGACTGTTACACAACTGATCAGAGACAGGGATGTGGAAGTGTGGTTGGAGGTAGGTGGAGGTGAGCAGACAGGATGCCTGAGGGGTAGACAGACAGCAGAGGGGACAGAGGAACCAGGAGTTGGTCAGCAGATGGCATGGGATGTGACAGTATCCCCTCCTTAGGGCCTGAACCCTTGAAGGCCACTGGAATTGTGAAGCCATGTGCTCATGTAAAGTCACAGCTGAGTTTGAAATGCTCGGAGTTTGAATTGCCTATAAGAGAGGTGGAGTTGGGACTTAGCATTTTACACAACAACCTCTACCATGACCACTGACAACAACAACAACCAGTGGCAAGACATGACTGACCTTGACCTTGAGGTCTGGTTAGATGATGACAACATGACTAAGGCTGTTATGATTTACTTGGGATCCCTATTGTTGAGAATATGAATATAATTCTTATTCTTTTAAGCATGACCTACACTAGTAAAGCATGACTCACAAGTGTGACATGACTCACAGTCTAGGTCATATAGATCTAAGAAGAGAAGTCTAGAAATGTTATCTACAGTCTAGATCTTTACTCTCATGCTTACACTATCCAATTTGAAATACTTAGTGTATTCATCAGATAAGACTGACAGATTGGAAATGATTTACAATCATATTTCAAATATCAATCATGTGCTTATTGATACTTTACAATAGCTTACTGATACTGTCAAACAGAATGCTGAGGAACATTGTAGAATATAGTAGTATATTCCACAACTATCCATAAGTAGATACTCCAGCAAGTATATAAAGGTCATCTTACAGTGTACCTCTTTTCTCTTAAGCAATTCATACATTGTTTACCACTCTATCAGTTCTACTTGTACTCAATAGTACTATTGCTACTTGATTGCTACTATTGTTGCATCAACACCTGGTGAGTGTTCCCACCAGAGGTTTTATTTCCTTTGTCCCATTGCATTTGGATTTATTCCTCAAAGGTTATGAGCCCCACCTAGACAAGCAGTGTTCATCTTTTGTATACTGATGCCACCCACCATCTCACACGATGCATGATGGTTCTCTTTGATTCATTCAGTTCTTGAATGTATCTTTGTGATTTATAGAGCTTTTCAATTCAGCTACAATGTTGAAAGCATGCCTACCTCTTTAATCATTTAATTTAAGTGTATCTATTTAATACTTCACTATCTTGAGCATACATGCTTATTTAATCTCACTCTGTATAATAACCAGACACTAAACAGTTCATTTGTAGAATGAAGTGTAAGTACCAAGGCAGATTCTTTAACTGCTCCACCAGCATACCCTGGTCCTCCAAGACCTCCTAGTTCACCCAATAATCCAAGTACCTTCACCCCTAGGCCACCCATGCCTAATCCAGTACGTTGTACTGAGACATTACCATGTCCTATTGTTGATAGAGATTGTCTTGTACCACCAGGTGTTCCATTTGAAATACCATGCCCAGTTTGTCACAGAGGTATTGAAGTTGGAGAAGTCCATCATCACAGTGAGAGAATGATGCTTTGTTCTAGCTCACAGAACATAGTGGCTCATACAGCCCCTTTCACAGTGTTCAGAAACATAGCTGCACTGATCCAATCCAATTGTCCCAGTAATACTCTGTTTGAACAACTCTCTGCTTTGTGATACCAACCAACTCCAAACCCACTGACATTCATCTTTAATCATGGACCTTATGAAAATCTAAACCATGCTCAGCTTTACTGACTCCCAGTCCTACCTGGACTACATAATGCAGCAGGATATTCCTCTGGACATCATGACATTGCTGGCTCCCAACTTCAATCATCTACTCTCCAACACCCCCATCCCATCCACCTTACCAGATCTCCCATTTGTAGATCTGAGCTTGCTGCCTATCTTTGGCCCCCTTCACCTCCCAGTGATCCCTCCATTCAACAAGGATCTAATTCCTCTTCAGGCTCTTCTGGAGCTCAGGGATGAAGAAGTTCAGGCTCCAGTCCTATTCAGCCCACCGAAACTCACAATGATGTTGTTTTCCCAATCACAAGATCCAGTTCTTCTTCCTCTGCCTCTCTTTCCCCAAATCAAGGTGGTGGACACAATGTTTCACAAGTTTTGCTTCAACAGCAGGATCTAGAGATCATGGCCAACTCAGGTCACTGACATGTTCAGCTGGAGTTTTGCTGGCTGCTTCAACCCAAACACTTGCAACCACCTATTCCACATCTCCTCCACTCAAAGATTCAGCCTCTTCTTCCTCAGATTCATTGGATGATGCATCTTCCACTTCATATCTCCAATACTCAGATGGCTGAGGGTGCTCCCAATTTAGATCCCCAGGAACTCATGTATGATTCATTCATAGGAGTGCAGTGGTCACTGATCTTCAACTTTGTAATGCAACTGAAGTATCCTCCCCGTATGTACTTCAAAGGAACAAAATGATGCATGGGCTTTCAAGCTCACATCTGGTTCTGGGATCAATGCCCCCTTCCTCATCTCTTTGACCTTCTGACTCTTCCCAAACAAGTCAAGATTCTTTGCAGTCAATACATCAAACAGGTTCTATGTCCACATTACCCTCTCTCAATGCTTCCCTTTGCCAGATCCAAAGAAAAACTTCTCAAGATGTCTCCTTGAGTAGTTCATCCTTGTAATTTGGTTCCCTATGAAACAGGGTTCCATCAACTCATCAACTGCTTTGCATGCAATGGAGAACAGCTCAGGGATACTTATGAAGCTGCAGGATGGGGTTTCCCATCTCAGATGTATGAAGAATCAGAGTCAAGGTATATAGTTTACAGTCAGGGTTACGAAGTCTTTCATCAGGACATCTTTCCTCCTTCATACAAAAACATCCTATTCATCAAATCCACCTTTCCTGGAGTAGAGATTCCAGATGATGTCTGGGTTAACCAGATTTTCTTCAATGATGACTATATAGGAGAGAATTGGAAACATGGGATGGTTCTCCACAATTTTAATTGTTGAAAGGGTATGGACATCAAGCTCTGGAATCACATAATGGACTTTGTCCATTGCAACTTTTTCTATACCAGCAAAGATCAGCATGCTAATCATCTTTTCAAGAAGCTTCCTGATCTTTGCTTCCTGCAACACATTATCGAAGATTCTATAGGCTCTTCAGCTGAAGATGTCATCTACAATGTACTTAAGGGAGCCTATCACTGAACAGTTAGAAAAGCTGCAACAGAAGGGGAGTGTAAGCAAAAGCATCACAAACTTAGCTAAAGTGACAGACCAAGATTTTATTTCTCACAATCTGATTTACATTCCTATTCCCCCTTCTTGGCTGCTTGGACATTACTCAAATCTTACATACACCAGTGAGATTCCAGACTATGATCATCCTCTAACTTTTGTTGATTGGAATACAGACTTTGTGGATACATTTAAACAAGAAATGCATTTTCCTTTTACCAGTACAATTGACTTTTACATCTACAAAGATGATGTTGTCAGAATAAGAAATCTTCATTTCTTTAAATTCTTTGACTACATAAACTTCAAATCTCTTGCTTCCATACCATCAACTTCTATTTCCACATGGAGTTACAACAATGAACCTTTTACCAAAGAGGAACAAAGGATGTACTGGAATAGGAAATTTGCAGAATTCCAAAAGGCTAAATTGGGATCAAATCTTGGATAAACTTTGGGGACTACAGGAGTTCAAGGACAAACAGGAGTTTCTATGCTTGGTCCAGTCCCTTTCTCATTCATCTCATACATTTATAATCATATGATTGACAAATGGTTAACAGATATTCATCTCTTTTAAATGGTAAACACAACTCTCATTATGCTTTCTGAAGACTTCAAAGTCAACAACACCTTCTTACTCACATTCAAACTCTCCATGGTCATTCCAATTATGTCACTTGGGCTACTTGCATTCAGTCAATTCTTGAATCCCTCTCTGTATGGGGATGGATCTCAGGTGATTGCACTCATGCAAACACTGACCAAGCAAGCAAAGACAAATGGCTTGCTATAGATTGCCACATTGTCAGCATTATCATTCAAACCTTGAATGACCAGCTCATTCATCATGCTAGTTACACTCATGACAACAACAACTCATCCCAAGCTAAAGCCTTATGGGATTGCCTTGTTGCCCTTTATGCTTCTCATGGACTTTCTGGACAATTTTACCTTTTCTCTAACATCATGCAAACCAGCATTTGAACTAGATTGGCTGCTGAGGATATCAATCACATCCTGTCTCTCTTTGAACAGATGCAGGCTGCAGGCTTAAACATGCCTGACTCTTTTTGAGCCATATTCATGCTTACTCATCTTCCTTCAGATTATTCTTTGTTTTGCACCACTATGGCAGAAACAATCACTGCCACTAATTTTATAGCAGACATCATTTTCAGAAGGATTCTTTCTGGGATTGATCTTCATAGATCTAGAGTCCCTATTTCCTTGAGGATTCATAATGTGGAACAGCAGAATGTAAGTGGTGCATTTCATACAAATGTAATTCATTGAGGCCCACCTAAATCTAATCAGTGAAGATCTAATCAACCTAACACAATTAGAGGAAACCACTCCAGACCAACATCCAGAGGAATTCATCTTGGTAATAACCGTGGACAAGGTTTTGCCCCTTACCAAGGTGGATTTCACAATCCCACTAAGGATCATAATCAACAAGGTTTCTAATCATGTCAGGGTAGGAAGACACAAAACAATGGAAAAGGGAAAGCACCCCAAGCTAATGAGCTTATGGGAGAAGGTTTCACTCATGTTGTTGAACTCAACAATGAGTTAAACAAAGCCACAGAAACTCCAATTGATCCTCTTGTTGCATGGCCTAACACTTTTTTGGCTGAAGATGCACAAGACCAAGACTTCACTGAGGAACTTACTTGAGAAACCAATTTCAATATGTGGGAGCAAGGCACTAGTGATGGTTCTATGGAAATTGACATGGGTATGAATGCAGATTTCCTTCATTCCTTTTGTTCCCACAGAGGCTCACTCTGATCTTCTAGCAGGTGCAGGACCATCTAATCTACAAGCTAGACAAGATATACCAGATTGGTTAATCCAAGAAAGTATGTATAAACCATATTGAACAAGATACCGTTCCTACTCTGGAACAAGAATCAACTCCAACTCCAACTTCAATACAAGATAAGAAAGGAAAGAAGAAGCAAGTGTTTTCACTTGGAGGTTTAGTTTTAGATCATTCTCATTTTTCATCTAACAATTCTCTTGATATTATGTTACCATCTTCACATCCTCCTCTCCAATTTCCCTTCCATCTGATGCATACAAGTTCTACCCCTGTACAACAGGAGACATTACATCAGACATATGAAGGTGTTATTCCTGGTAGTTTCACATGATTAAACTGTTCTTCTTCTCCTATTTCTTCTCCTAATATTGGTCATGTCTGTGACCAGTATACAGAGTCTTATTGACCAGGTACAGCCAAGGAAGTTGAAGTTTTTAATCATCAGTTTAAACCACCTATGAACATAGATGAGATTGTATATGATGAGGAGACCAATGAATACCTGTTGTTCTATGTTGGACTGTTTACAGTCCAGAGTGATTCTACATCAAATGAGTTTCGTCAAACTCATTGGATGATTGACAGTGGATGCACTGATTATCTTTAACCTTTCATAGATGATTTTGTTCATCTTAATGGACAGACTTGCACTGCTTCAGTTGTGAATGGTAAAAAAATCTTTATGTATGGTCCTGGTGCTGTACTAATACAGCAGCTTGCTAAAGATACTAAGCATCCAATTGTTACCTTGCATGAGGTTTGGTATGCTCCACAAGCTTCTCATTGCCTATTATCTGTTGTCTCTTTAACTGCCCATAGCTATCACTGTGAGATTACCAAGAATGAATCAAAGATCTGGAACAAGGAAGGATGTCTGGTCATACAGGCTTCTGCTTTATCCCAGACTAACAATCTGCATTGGTTTCAGTCAGTCATGATTACTCCAATGACAGGTATTGTAGCCTCCCTTGCAGATGATAATTCTTATCATTTATGGCACCATTAATTTGGTCATATGTCTAGGAATGCTTTGCACCATGCACACACCCAACTTTCTGGTGTTCCCTCTTTAACTCTGCCTGCTGATTTGTCACTGTTACACTTGGCCCAGGTAGGGACAAGCATAGACCTAACAATAATCACCTTGGTCGAGGACAGGGGCTGAGGATAATGTAAGTCAGGGACTCTGGAGATGAAGGCTAAGGGTTCCAGTGGACAAAGGTGTGTTCTTACATCAGATGATGTCAAGAATCTTCCAGAAGGATCACAGAGGTTCTGGGTGGCAAAGGATGATGAGGAGGAGGTACTAAGACCTAACTTAGGGACAACTGAGAGGAGGACTGAGGGTGAAGGCAAAAACCTAAGGTAGGAATTGCTTAGAGTTTACTGTACATGAGCAGCCAGTATTTATACTAGAGGGTGCCAGTCATATTGAGTCACCAAGAGTTGTTGGACAGCCATGAGGCTGCAGAAACTAAGTATAATGCTATGCAAGATTGTGTAAAGGTGCTGTGATCAGAGGCTATGTGTGATGATGAGAAAGTATGGATGATAAATAGTGTGGGCTGCATGGAAGGGAACACATAGGAATGGGATCAGAGATCTCTATGTAAAAATAGATAGTAAGCATAGATAGACACAGTAAAGTCTAGAATGTGAAGGGACATCAATGTTACCATGTCACATAGTGATAGAATCAGAAGAAGACTGAGAGAGATTGTTATGTAACAAGGAAAGAAAAGATAGGGGGGTATCACCAATCATAACATTACCCCCTTTGTATGGCAAAGCCACTGGATTTGTTCTGGTCAAAGGTGATGTCCTCATTGGTGACTTCTTCCTCACTCCACCCATTGTCCTGCCAGCCAGTATAGTAGTTGTTGCAGTCAAGGTTATGGCTGTGGAGGGAGCCACATTTTTTGCAGCCACGATGGTTAATGGTGGGGATGTTATCAGGGTTGGTTCCCCACAAGTTGGTGCATTGAGGACAGGGTCAACAAGGACAGGAGTGGTGAGGATGCCCTGGGGCATGGCATTTACAGTGGTCACAGTGGTGGCATCTACATTTGAGGGTACAGTGGCCAAGGCATCAGCATTGGTTACATCATGAGTTGTTGGTAGTGGAGGGAGGGAGCACCAGTATTTTATTCCAATTGGTGGTGGCCCTGGAATCTGATAAGACACAGCCTGTGTTGGGATGTGGGGTGGGGGAGTGGATGTGGTGAGATTGGGTAATAGAGGGGTTATGCCTGGATAGTGTTACGATTCACTTCTTTTTCTTCGATTCTCTTTCATTATGACAGACCGGCCTGACCCGGTATCTTTTACCTTCTTTAGAGTGCTCTAGAACATGCAACGTGTTCGTCGCACACCTTTCATCTCCGTCTTCTATTCTTGTTATCTACACTTCTGTTTCCTGTGGAAGGTTCTATCTTCACTTCGCTTAGTCACTAACCTTCCACAACCTTCTATTACCTTCCATTATTCGCAGTACTTAAGCCGTCGTCTTACTCGATGTAACCCTAGCTTAGTC
>JBBPLE010000619.1:4538-18596 GCA_038089675.1 Boletales sp. KT-2023b | reverse complement strand
GACAACAAGTATAAAGGACGTTGACAACAAGTATAAAGGACGTTGACAAGGACGTTGTAAGTCTAGGTGACAATGCCTACAACAAATACATTGAGGACTTCTTTATGGAGTCCACATCGCAGTGCGCATCCCCTTCCCCATCTACATCAGGTATTGATGTGCAATTAAATTTGCCTCAGGTAAATCATTTATACATGTTTCCTATAGTAGATAGTTCAAATACATCTGCTACACATGAGTTCACACAGTGTGACACTTGCAGTAAAGACAGCAAGGGAAAGGAAAAAGTGCACAACCACAAGGTCCCATCAAACATGTGGCTGCTCGACTCAGGAGCTTTGGCTCACTTCTCACCTGATCACTCTGACTTTGTCAAGTATCAAAAGTTCGACCAGCCCCAATGGGCTTCCACTGCCAATGGCCAATCACCTATTATAGGTAGAGGCACTGTTTTGCTAAGGTTTGGCAACCACATATGCCACCTATCACCCATCATGCACATGCCCTCATATGCTGTTCGACTAGTGTCAATGGGCACTCTACTGCAGAACACATGCCTCATGCTTTGTGCTAGGCCCAGATACTTGACTATCTGGGACCAATGCTTCAAGGAAGCTTATTTGGAGTTCCACAGTCATGGTGGACAAACCATGTATTGGCTTCACACCAAACCAATCTTCCCCGATGACGTGCCCTCCAGCATGTTGTCACTTGCCTCTGAGATTGAATATGAGCTCATGTATCGATGTCTTGGACATTTGTCCCCTGATGTCATCAGGCACACTAAGAAGCACCTGAAGGATTTTCCTGACATGAAGATCCCATCTAAAACTGGCCTCTGTCAAGGGTGTCAGCTCAGCAAACAGCTGAATTGTCCCTTTCCTCTTAGTGAGATGTGGGCAACTGCTCCCTTTGAGTTGATCCACTCAGACTTAAAGTCCTTCAAGGTAGCATTTTACTCAAAATATAAGTATGCAGTTGTCTTTTATGATGACTTTACATCTATGGCCTGGACCACCTTGATCAGGTCCAAGGATCAAACACTCCATGCAACCAAACAATGGTTTGCATTTGTCCATAATCAATATAATGCCGTGATAAAACACTAGCAATCTGATGCTGGAGGTGAATATACCTCTGGTGCATTTCAGGATTTCCTGAAGGACAATGGAGTTAACATCCAACAGTCTGCCCCATATGCACACCAGCAGAACAGGCATGTGGAACGCCTAATCCATACATTAATGGACAAGGCACAGGCTATGCGTTTACATGCATGCCTACCTCCCTCTTACTGGGAATGGGCTCTGCTCCATGCAACCCATGTTTATAACTGGACTCCACAGCTTTGGCTGAAATGGGATACTCCCCTGACATTACTTAAGGGGGAGAAACCATCCATTGATCACTTTCAGGTATTCGGTTGTGGTGCCTATGTGCACATTCCAGCAGAATGCCATGGCAGAAAACTACAGCTGAGATCACAATTGATGATCTACTTGGGCATTGCCCCTGGTAGTGACTCAAATTTTATCTTTATGTCACCGACAAATGCCATTGTTACTTTGGCACATGTGATCTTCAATGAGACACTCTTCCCAAGATGTTCTTGATCTGCCCCACACTGTTCCCATGCAGGTCCTCCAGAACCAACTCATACCCATGATGAGGTTCTGGAAATTCCAGTCCTGGCTCCTGCTGGTTCTGATGAGAGTTCTGAGTCAGAATCTGATTCCAATGAGGAGTCCAGTGAAGCCTCAAGGAATTTGCCCTCTCCTTCACCATTGCTGAGCCTGAGCACATCGAGATCCTCTTCTCTGTCTCTCGCTCCTTGCATCTGGACTCCCAGTCCAGCCCCTCCTCCAGTGACACCTCCATCACATCAACCACCACCAGCTGGTCCCCCACCTATTCCAAGGTGTAGTGAGCATCTCCATAACCCCCCGATGTGCCCCAGAAACATTTTCGGTGAGTGCCATCACCCTTTACAGCAGCTCTGGGACCTGGAAAATGAGTCATGCTGGAAGGATCTTACTGGTGAAGCTGGCCCATCCCAAGTCCCAGACTCACCTGCAGTCCCTGGTGGACTCCCCCCATCTCCTACCTCTGAGGATGATGTTGACTGTCTCACACAGGAAGGGGGAGATGCATTGGTTTTGTACCTTTGCGATCATGCTATCCTGCATGATTCCACTTTTGGGGCATCCCCTAACTTGTGCAAGTGGACATTCTGCGACATCCAGAAGCTTCCCAAATTGGAGCAAAAGGATTGGCTTAAAGCCTGTGAGGAGCAGCTACAAATGCTGAAAGACTGTAAGGTCTACAAAGTCATTCTGCACCCACAACACTGCAAGGTGATTAAAAACTGCTGGGTCTTCAATCAAGAGTTGGATGGTCGTAAAAGAGCCTGCCTGGTAGCCAAAGGCTTTAGCCAGGTTGAAGGGTTAGACTTTGACCAAGTCTTTTCCCCAGTTGTACATTTCAAGACTGTGTGATGTATGTTTGCCCTCTTGGCCCTGGAAGGATGGCACATTTCCAGGCTTGGCATACACTCTGCATACCTTTACGGTAAACTGGAAGAGGAAATCTACATGGAATTTCCTGAGGGGTTCATGCCTTCCAACCAAAAAGGCAAAGTCCTCCACCTATTGTGTGCACTTTATGGACTCAAGCAAGCCGGCCTAGCCTGGTTGAAAGTGCTTGATGCATCCATGGTGGAACTCGGCTTCAAATGGTTAAAAACTGATGCTGGACTTTTCATTTATCACAAAGGCAAAGACATCTGTCTAGTGATAGTCTATGTAGATGATGCCCTCTTTTGCAGCCCAAACAAGATCTTTGTAGACAAGATCAAGGCTGCATTCATGAAAAAGTGGGAATGTTGTGATCTCAGAGAGTCATCCAAATTCCTCTGAATGAACATTTGTTGAGAAGGTCATAACATCCAAATCAACCAAAAGGATTACCTTGACAAGGTGCTCGAGCGATGCAGCATGACCAATGCCAAATCTCCACCTACCCCTCTCCCACAGGGTTATTACCCAGTGAAGAATGATGCACCAGTCCAACATGAATTACAGACATGTGTTCAGACTGTGATTGGCTCGTTGCTGTATCTTATGATTGGCACCCATCCAGACATCACATATGCAGTTACCCAACTTGCATGAATGTCAGCCAACCCATCACAGGAACATCTCGACAGAGCTCTGTACATCTGCCAGTACCTTATTGGGACCAGGGATTATTCCCTTTTGTATAACAGTTCCTCTGGAAAAGGCATTCTTGCCTGTACTGATTCGGATTGGGCGCAGGACATTAATACCACACACTCTCAAACTTGCTTCTACCTTAAGATGGCTGATGGTGTGTTTTTGTGGAATTCACACTTACAAAAAACCACTGCCATCTCTTTCACTGAAGCAGAATATATGGCACTGAGCAATTGTTTGCATCAATGTGTGTGGATCCATGAGATGATGGGTGAGCTTGGTTATAAGCTGAAAACTATCCCCATCTGTGGCAATAATCAGGGTAGTTTATTCATCATGCAAAACCCTGTGACTAAAAAGCATAACAAACACATCCACACAAAATACCATTTTATCCGTGATGCAGTCATGGTCCACAAGCTAGTGGATCTTTTCTATATCCCCAGGACTGACAATCCTGCTGATATGTTCACCAAGAACCTTGGACACATCAAGTTCAATGAATTCTGCTCCCAGCTCAGACTGGAGTTTAACTCCACCAAGTAAAAGTACTGCCCTCTGTTTTAATGCTTTACATATCTACCATATACTAAGCAAGGGGGAGTGTTGAACGGACTCTGTGTTACATACATAGTAATTAGTTCACACATCACATGTATTTACATTCAGACTCAGCAGAGCTGAGTTCTAATCGATTCTTCACTCGATACCACCATCACCCATTGTAAGTTCCTCAACCCAACCAACCCAGGTATGTGAGAGACCTTCCCATGTATGTAACATGCGTACTCACAACAGAGACAGTGTCTGTGTGTCCTTTAAGTGGATCCACCACAATTTGACCATTGCTTGCATCCCATATCCTGATTGTCCTGTCTGCAGAGCCAGAGATGATATGCCTTCCATTGGGTGAAAATGCAACAGAGTAGATGTGATCTGGATGCCCTGCAAATGGGCTTGAGACACTTTGTCCAGTAGTTGCATCCCAAACCCTAACAGTCTTGTCTTTTGACCCAGAGATTATATATCTCCCATCAGGTGAATAGGAGACTGATAGAATGTAGCCAGTATGTCCCCAAATTGGGTCTATCACAACCTGACCAGTGGATATATCCCAAATCCTGATGGTTTCATCTTGAGAACCAGAGATGATACATCCTCCATTAGGTGAATAGGCAATTGAAGTGATCCAACTTGTGTGTCCTTGAAGTGGATCTGCTACAATCTGGCCTGTGGTTGCATCCCAAATCTGGATAGTTTTATCATCAGAGCCTGAGGCAATATATTTTCCATCTGGTGAATAAGTAACAACCCTGATCCAGTCATCATGCCCTTGGAGTGAATGCATTACAGTTTTGCCAGTGGTGGAATTCCAGATTCTAATAGTCCTATCACTTGAGGCAGAGACAATATGACCAAGGATAAACCTACAAGGTTACCTGTGATGGCATTCCAAACCTTGATGGATTCATCTCTAGAACCAAACACAATATGACTTCCATCAGGTGAATATGCAACAGAGGTGACACAATTGCTGTGCCCATGCAATGGACCTGTAACAGTTTGACCAGTGGCTACATCCCACACCCTGATAGTATTGTCCTCAGAGCCAGAGACAATATGCCTTCCATTGGATGAATAGGCAATAGAGGTGATATAATGTGTATGCCCCTCAAGTGGATTGAGCATAATCTGGCCACTAGCTGCATCCCAAATGATGATGGTTTCATCATGAGAGCCAGAAGTAATATGTCTCCCATCAGGTGAATAAGCAACAGAAGTGACACCAGCTGTATGCCCTTCAAATGGACCTGCCACAATTTGGCCAGTTATTGGATTCCAAACTAAGACAGTCCTATCCTGGGATCCAGAGGCAATGTAGTTCCCATCAGGGGAATAGATGACACAGGTCACATAGGAATTATGCCCTTCAAATGGATCTGTTGCCAGTTGGCCAGTGGTTGCATCCCAAATTTTGATGATCCTGTCATCAGAGCCAGAGGCAATATGTCTCCCATCAGGTGAGTAGGTGACAGAGGTGACATAGCCTGCATCTTGTAATGGACCCACAATGATTTGCTTAGTGGTCACATCCCAAATTCTGATAGTGTTGTCCTCTGAGCCAGAGACAATATATCTTCCATCAGGGGAGTAGGCAACAGAAGTGACATAACCCTCATGTCCTTTAAAGGGACCCAACATATGCTGGCCAGTGGAAACATCCCAAATTCTAATTGACTTGTTTGTAGAACAAGACACAATATATTTCCCATCAGGAGAGTAGGCAACAGATAGGATAACATCTGTGTGCCTTCTTAAGGCATCATCCTGTGACAGCCAAAAAGGCAAAAGCCCAGGAGTTAGTGATGGCCACTTTTGGAGATGACCTCTCCACAGTATGCAAAGGGGGGAGCTAGCTGGGGTCTGGGGTATAGCTGATAGGTAGAGGTGAGGAGTGGATTCTTCCAGGATAGGTTTGAATGTCTGAATGAACTGGGATGCCTCTGCTGCCAGAGTAGCAATCTCATGGTCCTAGCACCTTCTTGTTCAATAACATCAATCCACAATGATCATTATTTGTCTCACCTTGGCCCAAGTTTTCAATATTGTGCAGCTCTCTAGGGCAGACTTGATGAATGAGAGTGATGGGAAGAGGGAGAGTAGGCTGATGGCTTCAAGCCAGTAAGGGAAAAACTCCTTGAAGAAGCTGGTGACATCATTCAACAATTCAGGAGTACATGCTACATGTTGTAGGTGGTTCATCCAGTAGCAGCATGCATAAGATAAATGGGGAGGAATGGCTTGGTTCACCCTTTGTGTCAGGTTATGTACAGCAGAGTTGGGGAGTTGGGAGTCACTGAGGTTGCATATGTTGAATTTGAGCATGTTTTGCATGCAAAAAACCAATCCTTGTCCAAGCATGAGATGGTGCTGGGGTAGGATCTTAACATGGAAGGTCAAGCTACGATTTTCGTCTATAAGGAAGCCATGGAATGACGGGCGAAGTGGGCGTGTGGGCATCTCGTCACCAGATAGCTCCTCAAGCCATGAACCGAGAGGCTCGATGATCTCTCTCACCAGCACATGGCAACCAATGATAGAGACCAGAGAAGGGAGAGAGATCGACTCGTTCAGCGCAAGCAACATGGCCATTACTTCACAAAAGTGGTGTCGAGTGTGATCTGAGTTATACTGTTGTGCCAGGATCGCGCGGTACAAGTTATCCAGCGGGTGAAGTGGATCACTCTCGTCACATTCCAAAAGTATTGCGAGACGCTCGCATGGATCAAGAGTAGTGTCGCCATTTCCTTTGATAAACCTGCAGGCAGTGGATGCCCACTCGAAGAGATGATGGGAATGGACAACGAGGAGTTGACACCACTCCTCGTCCGGCCAATGAGACATAAGCTGGGGGTAGCAATGGAGGGAATGGTGGATGAACCTCTCTATATCTGCAGCAATGATTTGTTCAGGAATGTCATCCATCCGTTTATGATCTATATGTGGCTCGGAGGAAAGTGCGGTGAGAATGTCACTCTCCGGGCGAGTAGTGATGAGGAAGCGAAGGTAAGTTGGCAGGGTGTTGTTTTTGAAATGCACGGAAAGGACTCGTAGAAGCCCTTCGCGGCTAGCAGGATCACCGCTTTTGTCAAGCGCATCTATGACGATAACCAAGGGGTCAGTGGTGTGAAAGTGCTTGATAGGCTCAACAATGAGCTGTTTGACTTGCTTCACGAGTGATGTTGATATTAAGAGCGCTCGGGTGGGCCGGACAACATCCCAGAGGGCAACCTTGTATTGAGGGTCTTGCTCAGCAAGGTCACGTGCGATCGTGGTGAAAAGAGTGCCCGGGTTTCGTGTCGCTGCATCCTCAGCGGAGAAGAAAAACGACGACGCTAGCCTCGCCTTCTCATCGTACAACCGAGCGACTGTATGGGCTACTGCAGACTTGCCCGATCCTGGGGCGCCCGTGAGCAGGCATACTCGCGGACCACTCTCCGCAGCATTGTTCAAAACGTCACAAATTTCACGGACAAGCGATTCCCTCGTCCCCAGAAGACAACCCATTTTCTGGGAATATCCGGCACCGGATGCGTATGGCACACCATCCAGGTTAATAGAGTGGGTTTCAGCTAGGCTGCATATCAGTGATTATTCACAGACCGAGGAAGGTATGATGAAACCTACGCATGTCATTCAGGTAGAGAGATTCAGACCTGACTGTGTTACATATTGCTGAGTATCGCACAGTGGCTTGAAGGTATGACCGAAACTCACTTGTGCCCTCCGTAGCATCCATCATATGATCGAAAATTGTAATCCAAGCCTGAGATGTAACTTGCTCCAAGAATCTCGCCTTCAATTCTAGATACTTGTTCTCGTAACTTGTAATCCTTGCGTCGATATTTGAAAGCGTGTATTTCGCCATCCTGGTCCCTAGATACGGAGATGAATGACAAGCATCGAAAGTTCAACGGCCACTAACAAAAGACTTTTTGTTTCGTATATTCCATGATGAAATGCGCACACTCTGCCGACTGTTCGATCAGAGTTGTGATTGTGTCCATCTGGGCCGCGCTCCAAGACTCGGTATCGTAAACGAACCCAAAAGTGTCACTCATCATTGTTGCCAGTCGAATGATTCGCTTATCACGGTCTTTCTGGGTCAAAAATATCTATTTGGAGCATGGTCGGCGATTAGAGATCTCACAAATACCATACAACCACACTGACCTGATTCGCGCCTGATACAACAGACCACGGCAGTAACACATATGGATGCACCTACGAGGTTTTCAGATGAAGGACCAGTCGGTATGATATATACCGAATACCTGAGCGGCAACATCCGCGAAAGTCTTGTCGAACACACTCATTCTCTCCAACAAGACACCCCATACGGAATTCGATGTCTGTATGTCGGTCATGTTTCCGTAGTCATCAGCCACGAAACTCGTGTAGCCAACAGCAGCCAACGAGAACTTGATCGTAACTTCTGAATCAGATCCATCAAAACCATTCCCTTCCAAAGTCTCCCCAACCACTTTGAATCGAGAACTCAGGTCAGTAGAAAATGGCAAATAATTGAAAATGTCATCGAACCTCCATCCTTCAAGTCTCCCAAAACCTCGCCTATGGTATGGGCGAAAGTACCAACTAGCACATCTCTTCCGTCGTGGCGTGTCCGGTAGATTTTTACGACGAAGTCGGTATGATCGTTACCACGGCTGACTGCATTCAGGTTTCTGGCACCACGAGAGGAAACGTGCTCACAAGTGCCATTTTTTGTCCCAAGACACCAAATTCTTTGTTTCGTATGCCACCTCCGTCAACTGAGGGGCATTCGAATTGCCTACATGAAAGGCTACACGGTAGTGTCTTGAAAACAGACGTTTACAACTGGTCTGCGTGCGAAGTTGAATGTCTGCAGAAAGTCGTTAACATGTATGTGCCGAGATGTCCACCATCGCAATCTCACCCTTGATGGTGATTATCTTTTTTCTGCAGCGTTATGAGTGCAACCCATTTCGCAAGGCAATAGACACATACATGAGTTGATCTATACCCTGATTTGTATCCGCACTGTTCGTCGCCATCGGGAGTGATAGTGGTGGATTGAGAACCGAAGAGCATCGCGCCCATGCGGTTGCAATGTGGTGTGTGGGAGCGTGACGCGTAACGCGTGATCATACCTCCCAGTGCTTCAAAGGTGGTGGGTTCGAATAATAACTGTTAGTTGCACCGTCACCGTGTTCAAGGTGAATCTAACGTGGAATATTGAATGAGGGTAAGCGTACGAACTCGTCAAGCCAGATGTTGCAAGGTGCTCAGGTCCCCGCAACGGTTCAAACGTCGGTGAGACTCTACCTTCTCTATGTTAGTGCTCCATATTCAACGTTCAATACTACCTCCCCCAGATCCGTCTTGCTCCAGTGACTCAGACCAATCTCCTCTCGGTCTCCTCCTAAGGTTTCGTCTTGAACATCTGCCACAGGCCTTAACGGTCGATTCTCATGATACTTCCTCCCCAGTCCCCTCGCTTCCATCATAACCACTAAACATCATACGACATACTCATGGGCAACGTCTGTCTATTCTTCCGCCGTCTTCCCGACAACCGCAGACTTGAACTCAGGTATCGTCGAATTCCAGCGCGAGGAGGTATACTTCTGTTGTCATCTTTTCACGGACGCATAGGCGAGTCCGAGTCGAAGAAGGTCAGGTGCTGGTTCAATACGGATATGAAGACAGGGCAATACGTCGAACGAAAGACACGAGGGATGAGTGTCAGTGGTAACTTCAGGTGTGTTGCATCGGAACGAGTCGTGTAATGAGATGCTCAATGTCGACTTGGATGGCGACACCTTAGGTTTCTCATTCCTCTGGAAAGTGGTTGTCGAGATGGGAAGTGGTGGTGTCATCAGAGTGCACGGCATGTACAACACAGAACACGTTCCTCCAAGAAGGAATAAACGCGGTCGAACGAATATGCGTATCTTCAAGAGATCAAGTAAAAAACTGCTAAACATGGCGCAGCGTGCAAGACCACCTACATACCCCCAAACTTGCCGTTACCTCCTGGCATTCGGGTGATACGAATGTCAACGACCCTCTGAGAGTACTGTCAGGTATGCGAACCATGGACAGCCTCTTGGAGACCATCCCAGTCAGACGCAGACGCATTGAAGATCAACAACCGCTTTGCGTAGTAGCAGCTCGAGCATTTCTGGACGACAGCGTCACCGAAGCGCGAGATATAAGCAGGAACCGAGCCGCTGCGCGAAAGCGGACGCCCATCGACATGCATCCACAATGAACGGCGATATCCAGGCTCGTTTTTCCGCAAAGGTTTCAGGCAGTAAGGTCACATCCGGTGTGGATGAAACTCTACGTATCAAGCCCAAATATGTCATTTCAGGATACGCAATGATAGCGAAATAAATCACGACAATCTGCGTTGTAAACGAACGATCGGGCCCTCTGAATAGGCAGCAGTGTCGTAGCGAATTTGGTAGTAAGGATGTTGAAAGGGACTGAGTCGTTTCGGGATAGTAGATGTTCCAAAGTGAAATCATGTTCGACTGCGGCTATCAGGACCATTTTTGTTGGAGGTCCGGTATATGCAGCCAGCGTTGACGAACATGTTCATTGACACCATTGAGCTAGTACTCAAGAATGACTCATAGCTACCTCCCATGTCCACGTTTGACCCGACCCCTTCATGTACCAACACGTACTACTGAAAATCCGGCGCTTCGTATCCCAGCACCATCCATGCGCGTGCAAAACGCTTCGAACGTCGGTCAAATCGCCATCCTGGGGAAGCGCCCTGGCCCTGCGTTCCATTTCCGAGTCAATGTCGCTTCTATAGGTGCCAGTCCCTTATCCAACCGCGCCTGTCGGTCTCACTCCCCGAAATCCTTGCTAGTCACTGGCCTCGATCATGCGCGGGAGCATTAACGATAGTGCCCACTCGCCTCTCTTACTCTACAACCCACTCATTCATGTGATAGACACTGTCACGACTAGATCACGATTCACGATCGCCGTAGTCACCTAGCCGTACCCTGGCGCCTCCCTCCCGTCCCCCCACCTGTCACCCACAGACGCCCACCATGGGCCCCTCGTCCTCCAGGGCCATCCCTACCGCGGGCCAGCCCGCCAAGCCCCTCGGATCGATCCTCAAGGGCAGCAAGCCCGCCGCCGACTCGTACGAGAGCGAGGGCGAGATGCTCGCGTCCAAAAAGGTCCCCCGCTCCCGGTACAACATCCCCAGCATGTTGCCCCCCCGGATCGCGCTTGGGTAAGTACGCGCTACCCCCTGCGTGTTCTTATCTGATGAATGGTGGTAGTGCCCATGAAACAGCCCGCGTTCAATTTGCATTGGCAGCTCCTTCCTTTTTTTGATGCCAAACGATCGAAGCGGCTCATCCGCTTCGATATGGCGTTTCCTGTCGACGACATCGTCTTTCAGGATCGTGGCTGCCGCATCAAGCTCTCCGACGCGGAGCTAGACAAGCCTGCGGCCAATGGTGCGATGACCAAAATGACGGTCGTGTTCGAAGGCAAGCCGTTCTCATGGGAAGTGGACGTCAAGAACGCCCCCGGGACACGCTGTCGAGACGTGTTCGATGGGATCTATAAGGCCTTTAACGAGCAGCTCACTCTTGAAGAGCGGGGCCTCGTCCGCGACCGCAGGGCAGTCGAGGACGCTTTCCGGCTGCGCTGCAAACTCGCCCCTGGTCTTCCAGAGGTCGAACGTTCCCTGGGTTGGAAACGGGTCGACGTCTTGTTGCATCAAACGATCTTTCTCGGGTTGACCCAACCCAAGTCGGGCGGTGACTGGGTGCTCAATCTCGGTTCTCCCCCTCATGTCCCTGGGCTGTCATGAGCACCGTGGAGTTAATATACCGATACGGTTATCGATATGTACGATCGCCCGTCACGTCATACGGAAGCTCATCTGTCCGATCAGGACTGGATTCCGGACTATGTTGTACACATACATCCCCTTGTTTGCATACCCACTTATCGGCATCATGATATCACGCATCTTCGACTCTCCCCCCTTTTTGCCCATCACATACATTCATTCTAAGCTTATTGTACAGCTGTGCCTTATCATGGCCTATGTCTTTTTTTTTTATTCCTCGGTGCCACCCCCATGTCGTTTTCTTTTCTTTCTCGCTCTGGGGTTTCACGTCGTCTCGTTTTTGTATACTTCGTGGACGTTATGATTCGGGACCTATGGGGGTTCTATTCACATGCACATACATGCCAATGCCATGCACCTAGGAATGAATACACACGGATCGCGTGCACGTGCGGGGTTTGAAAATGACTCGAGAAACGTTTGCTGGAACCTCGGCCGTTCGTATCGGCTGGATGGATCAAGTGAGTGGCTGGGTTGGTGGGCGGTGTCAACGCGGCGTAGAAGGGGATCGAAGGGGGATCGAAAGAAAAAAAAAGGGACGATAAGCGTTTTTGCCCGCGGGGATGGGGTGACCGGTGTCTGGTGACGGGTGGAGTTCGAGGGACGAGACGCCACAGACGGCGACGTGCGATCGTGGGCACGGAGCATAACTTCAAGGCGGTGGTGGCACCTTGTGGCACTGCGCCGTTGGAGCGAGAAGCGTGTCGCGTGCAAGGGGGCGTTGTGAACCGCGGTTGCGAGTGGGGGGGAGAGGAGGATCCTTGGTTGGGGTGCCTGTGAGGGGAACCATTGGGTCAGTCAGTCGCATCACGAAAAAAAAGTGGGGTGGATGACATCGGGGGGGGACGAGCGGCGAGGGTCTGGACGTATTCGTACGTAAGGACTGGAGAGACGGACCGGACCGTTCCCCGGACTCGGGGCGGCGCTTGGGGGTGCGTACGACTCGGGGTAGGGTAGGGTAGGGCAGGGCAGGGGGACGTAACTTTAAAGAGCGCTCGACGCGTTGCCATTCCCCTGCGGCGATACGAATCATGGCACACGTACTTATATATATAAATCCATTTGATGTCCACTACGTCCACTTAACATCCACAAGACGGGCCAGCCACCTCGGGACGCGAATTGTGTTGGTCGACAATGGGGTGACCGTGGTTGCGAGTATGAGCCGCCAATGACTGCAATTCGGCGGGCTTTCAAGTTTGCTTGTCCCTATACCAGTACCTTCTATCGCTGACCGTGTGGTATGTAGCTCGCTATCACTCATCCGATGCTCATTAATCATTCTTCAGTGGCTACTAGCCGACAGTCTTGGTGTTGCCGAGGTGTTGCCGAGTGTCGCCAGGTGTCGGCGACGGACTGCTCATGACAGTACCCGTTCCACTGAGGCTCGACCTTTGAAACAGTCGCATGCGTATGCCTCATCAAGTTGTATCGCGATTTGACACCCAACGCATTAATTCGCGAGCTCGACTTGCCAGCAAATGCTTTCCTTACTGTTTGTGCTGCTAATTCAGCTGACTCGGAGATCACATAGATCTCAGGCTGTGCACCCACCCTGAGTCAATGATGCCGCTCTCACTTCGTGGCCATGGCCCCGGCGACCGCGCGTCTTGTCGACACCATTCTGCCGTCACAACCAACATGCTCTCTCGTTGCCACTTTTTTCTCGTCACTGCGCCCTCTTACTGTCTCGACTCTCCCTCGCACTTCTCCCTTGCTCTGCTGTTTCGTCCTAATCCGATTCAATCCACAGCGTTTGCGAGCACGTATTACTCGCCTGGAAAGTTTTCAACGAATCCGGGTCCTCCGGCTGGCGGTGTTCCTTCGTAGGCTGATCTAATTTGGGCTGATTACTCGCTATTCCTGACAACTTGGCCTAATAGTTGGCGCGGAACACCGTTTCGTGGAAACCTCGCGGCAGTGAGATCTCCGATTCAACGATTTAGCCTTTTACTGAATCATTAGCGAGTCGTTTATCGTGGCTTGACCAAGCATCGGCAATGGAATCAGCAGGACATGTGCATTTCTGATGTCGCTTCAACGTCCGACAGGCCACCCGTAGATGAGGACACACATGCCCTTCTTCATTTGAGAGTAGCTGAGCAATTATACCAAAAAGATCCTTACAGTTGTCGGGCGAGATATAAGAGCGAGTTCAGTCCGTCCTTATATCTCAGACCCTCAGTCATCTCGTCTGCCTACCTCGCATCGGCTCGCACAATGTTTGCAAAACATGTGTAGGTGTATTCGCTGTTCATCCCCCTTTGTCAGTACATTGACTGGGGTACAGTGCCCTTTTCCTTGGCTGCGTCTCCTTTACCTTTGCGATGGACATCTCTTGTACAAGTAATAACGACAACACCGCGTCTATTGAAATCTCCGCTACTTACCCGAATGAAGTCGGGATGAATT